>UFQX01001043.1:0-169167 GCA_900497675.1 Arapaima gigas
ATTTTTGGAACCATCCTTGCTTTATAGCATTTTTCCCCACAGGTGCCTAAGACTTTTGCACAGCACTGTATGTGTGCAAATGAAAATTTAAAAATTAATGTAAAAGTTTACAGGACACACATAATGCTGCACACATTAGTGACATACGGGTAATAATGTTTGTTAGTATATATTTATCTGTTTTTCCTTTCCACTTGACTACTATTGGTACATGTATCATTCTGTGGTGTTCCCCTGTGTGACAGTTAACAATACTTATGCACTAAATGCAATCATTTTAATGGTAAAACAATTTGGTGATTATACAATATGTTACTGTTTACTTTTCTACTTTCTGACCTGAAGACTACCAGGTAGCTCAGCTAGTAGTGATAGTAGTAGCAGTAATAAAGTGCATGAAACTCATGTAGATTGATCAGACACTTATGTAATTATTGTAATTATTGTTGAGTTAATTTTTTTTTACAGTGGTAATTTTAAGAACCATATTTTCACTATTTCAGTTTGGGTTTCATGTATTTTTGGTAAACATTTAAAATGACTTGGAGCTGAGGTGTGCATACTGGAGAGTTCAACTTGAACAAAAAGCAGCGCAATATACTCTTCCCCTGGCCATATCTGTATTAAACTATACAGTGATGTATAAGGTGTTCTGTCCTTTTCACATTACAGTAGGTATACATTTGCAGTTGCTTATTTTCCATGAAATGAAATGGACCAGAGAAAGAGTGTAATCTATTTACCATCGTGCAAAGCAGGTCTACTGTACCAATGACTGCACTGCCTCAGTTGTCACTATATGCCAAAGCATTTTTTACACAGAGGAGACAGGGTCCTGTTATACTACCTGTCCCTATTGCCTGAAGCTGCAAATGTAACTTTGAATCCCAGGTGCAAGTGTTCCTACTCATGGAGCAGGAGCTCACTGCAGATGAAGACATTTCCAGGTAATTCTCACAGTTAGCCACAGTATCAGATCCCATGTTTATTTCCTTAACTGCTGTATGTAGCATGTAAATAAATTTACTTTAAGTAAACAGTGAGAGAGCTGAGCACTGATTGCCACTCATCTTTGGTGATCTGTGTTGGGCTTCTAACTCTAGGACTTCTGGTCCCTCTGTGGCTGGGCTGGAGACCACCTATTCTGGGGGAAATGGGTTTTCCACTTCCTACAACAGTCAGCGGTGGCTCAACCTCTACCTGTCTGCCTGCAAGCTGCTGGACCTAGCACTGGCCTTACCACCAGAAAGCCTGCCTCAGTTCCAAATGTACGTCCTAATCGGTGGCTTCTCTACACACTGCCATATGATGCATATAGTGTGTATTTTATACTGTACACTCAGTGTCATTGTGTGTCAGGTATCGCTGGGCATTTATCCCTGAGGCCTCTGATGACTCTGGTTTGGAGGGGAGGAGGCAGGGGACCCACCAAAGGGAGTTCAAGCCTTATGTTGTCCGACTGGCCAAACTGCTGAGAAAACGGGTCAAGGTAACCCTAAAACTGGGAATAATCACTCTGACTTTTTATTACCTGATCCAGGTCATTGAACCTTTTTTCACAATTAAATGAGCTCTCCAAAATTAATCTACTCCGTTTGTTGTTTTGTATTTTTTCCCCCACACAGAAGAACTCCGAGGAGGACTGTTCTGGTCGGACCTTAACGTGGGAGCCGGGTCACCTTCTCCTGACTCTCTATGTTATCCGCAGCATGGAGCAATTGCTGCCTTTCTTCAATATGCTCAGTCAAGTTTTCAGCAGCAAAGTGAACAGCCGTTCAGGTCCTGCTCATAGTCCTTCCTTTAGTCCTGCCTTCCCAATCAAGGATGGCAAATTGGAGAGCCAAAAAGTGTTCTGGAGCCATGCCAGGCAGAACATAGAGGAGATGGTAGAAAAGGACTTCTTGGAAGGCCCCATTAAGACATGATGGGTGAGAAGTCAGGAAAGACCAAACATGCACAGCCACCTCAAAAACATGAAAATAATTATTAAGTTTGTATATTGTTTTTGTATCTATAATGACTGTACTTTTCAAAGGCTACACTATTTAACTAAAATCATTTTTATTGTAAATACAAGGCAGGTATAATGGCTGATGTGCATACCTGTCTGGGCTCTTCAGGCCAATGTGAAGATCACTGTACCATTTCATGTTGTTGTGATTGACTAAATAAAATCTATAAAATCAAATTGTTGGGTTCTTTCCACTGATAACTGTCCTGTTCAGCTGGATGCCACCACAATGCACTCAATGAGTCATAACCTCAGTAAGATCTCTCTTCAGAGGGACAACCCTTGTGGCATCTAATGTGGAAGCTGAACTATAAAGGTGTGGCCCACAATTCAGGTTTAAATGCTGACGTTAATTTGCTTATAAAACTCTGTAGCTGTCGTATGGTTCTTCTAACAAACAGTGAAGATAAGACAAGCAAAGTTAATATCTCAAGTACTAGAGTTCTTAACATGGGTTGTGTGGACATCTTAGGGGGGCTGTGGATAGGCTTCAGGGGGTCAGTGAAACTCAGATTTCCTTTAAAGAGAACAGTGTCTGAAGAAATGTTTAGAATACAAATAAAAAATATATTGCCATCCTATTACAGAATAGAATATGAAGGTAATCAAGTGAAATAAGTGGTGGAATATTTTCTCAATTTTTATGGGTTTTTTTTTCAAAGAGGGGTCCTTATCTTCCATCAAAAGGATCCATGGTCTAGAAAAGGTTAAGAACCTCTGCAATAGACAAAACACCTCGTTGTTCAGCATGGGTTTCAAGTTTAGTGGACAGCCCTGATTCTCAATTTACAGTTTGAGCATCACATTCTATAAACCTTATTCATTACTGGAATATCACTTAAATATGTGATCTTAAATAATACAAGTCAGTCAGCTCTGTTGGCACTCAAGTGTCTTGCTCTAGTCTTTTGTGGGATTCCTGTACTGGAGGATCAACCCTTGTGGGTCCCTCGTACCTTATGACAGGTCCCCAATCCATCTCTACACTTCATTGACACCTCAGTAACACAGCTTCAGTCCCTTTGGATCTCCAATAGCTTCATTTTATATTATGTGGACCCCCCTGTGGCATAGCTCCAAACCCTGGAGCAAGATTTCTAGGTTTCTAAACCATACAGGTGAACCTTTTGGTTTCCATGAACCATAGATTCAGGCTCTTTAAGGATTTCTTGTCCTTGAATGTCCCCCTGAACGCAGAGAATAACCTTTCCCACCTTAACCGAAAACCCCTATGTCATTCAGTTGCTGACTACACCCAAGAATTACAAGCAGACTCCAACCAGTTTGCTGACACATTTTTTCATTGCCAAGACGCAATGAAGACAAAAGGAATAAAGCATTTAAAGGAAAACATAATTTAAATGTCACTAAAAGTAACATCGGTTTAACAGCCATTTATTGTGTATAATATAAAAATGTTTAAGGATTTCTTATCCTTGAATGTCCTTGAATGCAGAGAATAGCCTTTCCCACCTTTACCGAACATCTAGGTCCTTCAGTTGCTGACTGCACCCACTGCTATGCACTAAATACAACCACTTCAATGGTAAAACAAGTTGGATGATATGTCATGTGTTGTTACTTTTTAAATTTTCACTGTTTCACCTTTCTGACCAGGGCAGCGCCAAGTAACTCAGCTAATATGTTTCTGGTTGCCCTCAGTACCTGACAAGTAGTCCCACCATTGAGAAGGACAAAAGAAGTTAAAACAATTCTGCTTTCATTGAAATTAGTAAAAGAATAAACTGGATCGATAATAAAACAGCATCACAGTGATAATTGTCCTAAACTGGTGGTTAGGGTAGTCACTGTGCAATTTGAAGGACCCCTGTTTGAATCCGACTCCTGCTGACACTAAGAATAAACATCCATATAAAAGGAACAATCAAAGTAAAATAGACAACATTGCATGTCCCCTTGGACAAAGATGAGGTGTGAAAAAAAAATGCTGTTCCAAAATAGAATAATGTAAAATTGTTGAAAATACGCCCTGCATAATTAAAAGAAAAATGTTCAAGGGAACAATACACCTCCCGTTTTTATTAGTCTTAAAGAAGATTAAACATCAGCTGGTTCTCGGTCAAGTACGTGTGCAACAGTACACGCTAGTTTAACACAACAGCAGGGAGCGCGTGAGGGAGGGGGGGGTGTCACCAGTCCGTCAGCAACGGGTCACCTGACCGGGATGAACAGTGGGAGGGAGCGCATAAATAAATAAATAGATAGATAGATAGATAGATAGATAGATAGCTGCCAGAATCTATCAGACGACCATACTGCGGCTCCGCCTCGATTACTGCTCACTGTGTGCTGGAGAGGAAGCGTGTGTTTAGTGTGCGCGGCGCAAATGGAACCCGCGTTGCCCAGTGAGCTCGGAGTCTCTCTCCGTACATGTGCGTGTGCGCGCGCGCGCGCGTGAGCTGACGACAGGGGGTCCGCCGCGAAACTACCCGTCCACCAGGCGGAGTAGAGGAGAATTGCGCGCGCGCCGGAGGAGAAGCAGCAGCAGCAGCAGCAGCATCATCGTCCGCGGGCAGCAGAGCTCCGCACCCAGCCGCCGCCCGCTTGTCCGCTTTCTTTTGATTGAAAAACAATTTTTTCACATCAACATTTCACACAGAATTCGCTTGGCGAGCGGCCGACTGGGGATATTGCGCTGAAAACGGGAATACGGGGGTATTTGTTGAAAAGCTGTGGACATCGTCTCAGAAAGCGTCGCGCTGTCGGATGCGGAGTCACAGTAGCGTATTTTTCTGTTTATTGTAAAAGGTGAGAAAATATTACTCTTTCGTATCCGGCAGAAGAGGCTGTTACATAATTATTAATAGAGAGTTCGAAAAGGGACTGAAAGGTGGAGCGAGGCGCTCGATCGGTTACCATAATCCATGTTAGATATTAGATTCCATGTTGAGGGAATAATTCATATTTTGTTATACATATATATTATATTTTATATATGTATATATATTATATTTATACATATATATATATTAATCGAAGCGGTCGCATGTTGGTCGTGTAGAGGGAGGCCACGTCGAGCCCTTTGTTGGAGAAGGCAGGCAGAAGAGAAGATGTCGGGCCAGACGCTGACGGACCGCATCGCTGCGGCGCAGTACAGCCTCACAGGCTCCGAGGTGGCGCGCGCCGTGTGCAAGGCGACCACGCACGAGGTCATGGGGCCCAAGAAGAAGCACCTGGAATGTGAGTGTGTCCCCATCCCCCTTCCAGTGCTGTATCACACCCAGGTGTGTCATCTGCTGGCCTGTACATTAATGTCTGTGATCCTGTGTTTGTGTACATGCGTGAGTATTAATCATGATGCAAAAAATATCTTTATCCTATAGCATGATATGCTCAATTTGTTAAAGCTGTTTTGTAGAAGCTGCAAAATGACGGCAACTGGATGACACATATCCATTACACAACCCCACCCCCACTTGGCAAGGACACACATACATGCACACACACGCATTCTGCTCTCCAAGTTGCTCAGCAAAAACCTAGGAGCAGGAGACAGGTGAGGCTTCTGTGCCATGTGTCATGAGCTGTAGAAATCTACTGGGTGGAAATGTAGACAGGTGAGTGGGACTTTGGCCATGTATGTGCCCATGGTGACCAGAGCTGGAGAGAAGCTGGGAGGTGACTGTACAGGAAGGGTCTCTGGGGATGAAGGGGAATTCAGTTCTAGCTGGTAGATGACCTCCTTTGGGATGGGCTTTTTGATGGGTTTGGTTCTGATTGGCAGATGACCTTTTGGAGGTCAAGCTTGCTTTGTTCTGGTTGGCAGATAATCTTCTGTCTGGAGATGGGCACAAAACCTCTCAACTTATATTTGTTTCCCCATCTGACTAGAGAGGGTCTTGACAATTAAGACCAAAAAAAGGATGTACAACTCAAGAGAAGAATGTGAACAGTCATTCAGCCTGATAAGTTCAGAATGGGTCAATTGCATTCTGAGATGGCTAAGTACTGCATGATTTGCTTAAGCAAGAATTATTAAGTATGTAATTAAAATTTTGTCTTAAGAGACTGCATACTGCAAACTAAATCTTAATTTTATTTTTAGATGTGCATTTCATATAACGTAGTAGGGTGTGTGAAGGACTTAGATATTGTTTGTAGTCTTGGGGATCTTCACATGACATCATATTGATATTTGCTGCTGATTCAGCATTGGTAGCATGAGATTCTGTTATTTTGCTGGTAATGTGTTTTTATTTCTTTAAAAATGTAGTATTATTTTAGTATATGCCCCCAATCTCATTTAAGGTATAATGGCCATAATCAATAATCTACAATGATTCTGTTTGTACATTACACAGGGGTCCACGAGTAGCTTAATAGCCTTTCCAGAAAACATTGTTAATCAATATATGTAGCACAAGAATAAGTTCCTGCCTCTGAATTTGGCCAGTAAGACAAAAGCAATGAGCATTCAGCGAAGGCCAAAAATTGGGAAATGGGACCATTTACCATGGGTACTTTGTGAAACAGCATAAGGTTAGGTTCACAGTTTTTCTTGAAGGACAAAAAAGTCAAGAAGGAGAACATATGTGGGGGCTCGACCTCTGTGTCACTCTTAGATTGCCACTTGTCCTTATACAGTTTATTTTTTGTTGCTCAAACATTTCCATAAAGTGGCAAAATTGCTAATTCACAGAAAAACACTATTTTTTTCTTCATCAGCATCTTTATCTGGTCTTTGGTCCTTAATCAGTGAAGTAATTGTAATTGCTTTTTGAGTGGCACAACTTACTCCCCAGCCTGTCAGAAAAAATGGTTGCAAGCAGCTCTGTCTAACAGCTGAAAGGCATTGAGAGAAGTCACTACAGTTGCACCACAAACTGAATTCTGAGACCCTGATGGGGCCCATTTTCTCATAGCTTGTTTTGCACCATTGAGTCAATGTTGACTCTTGGTGACTGCATACAGATTGTTGTGTGCCTCTACAAAGTTCTGTCCTCTATTTGTGTTCTCATGTTGAGAAGTATGTGTCCTTTGTCCCTCAGTTTGATTCCATCCATCTGGTAGCTGTTCGACCTTTTTGTTTTTCTTCAACTTTCCTAAGGTTTACCGTCTGTCCAGTACAGTCTGATCTTCACATGACATCCAAGGTATAACAACCTCATTCTCGTGATTTGTTGTTATAAAGAGAGTTGTAGTCTGGTTTCATTCAGTTCTATCTGTCTGTTTTCCTGCCTGTCCATGGTGTCCTGTAAAGTCTGCTTCAGCACTACAGTTCAAAGTAGTTCCTGTTTTTTGTGTCCAGTTAGTCCAGATTTAATATCCATAGATACAGAAAATACCATTGCTTGAACAACTGTATTCCTCAATCTTGTGGATGCAGCAGCGGACTTTTCTCGGATTGTATCATCTAAGCAGCCCCAGGGGTTTTGTGCGTTTGCTGTGGTTGGAATTAAAGTGTCTGTGCATTGCTGTGTTTGTGTGAAACTGAAGCTGAAATGAGCACTGACCAGATCTTTGTTTTAGCTATTTGAATCTTAGGGTGTCCTTTTAGTAGCTGAACTGTGTGTGTCATCAAAGGCCATTTTGTATGCTGCATTTTGCTCTTCTACAGCTCTTCACTGCTTTATTAAAGTAACTATATATTATGTTACATGGAGTTTAGATGCTGTGAAACTTGCAAAAGCTTCTTTCTGTGCTGGTTTATCTGTAAGTAACTGGAATGCCATTGTTATGTGTTTTTGTATAACCCTTGAATTGTGATTATGAGTGTGTAGTTTGGAGTGTGAGGGATTCTGTAGTTGTGTAGAGGTTTGACAGTTTTGTATGTGGGTAGTTGTGTTATGGTTAAACTGTGAGGACTGACACTGAGGTGCATTGCAGACACTGGGTCTTTGCTTTGCCTCTAAGGTCTGTGGTAAAGATGAGCAAAGCGTCAATTTTCCAGAGGGAGAATGGCTATAGCTTGTGTGCCTTTTTACTACATGGATGCTTCTAGCTCTATAGCATTAATCTAGACCAAACATTTTTACTTACAGCAAATATGTATAATAAGGATATTTTCCCTTTAGAAACAATGGAAAACGACAGTAATGTTGAGCAATATGACCTCAGTTTAAGTATGCACATCTTTTTTGATAGGGACACCTTAGGTTTAGTTTGTCAGCTTCTAAAGTTTTACAATCCCCTGTTCCAAAGACACCTGTATAGAGATAATTCATGCCAAAAATTGGTACCACTCACCTTTGTATAAAGACTCTGCCTTGGTTATCTGAGGTTTTTGGTTTGTAAATGGGATCAAATCTGTGGGTAAACATAAGGAACCAAATCAGCTGCCTGCTGAGATTACTACTCCCGGCAAATGAACACAGACAAAAAAACTGTGTGCACGTTGAGGATGCATGGAACGGACTTCATCTCAGTTGTGTTCTCTTTTGCACATGGGTTTTCTGCATTTAGTTTGATTGAAAGCAACAAAGTTGTGAAGATAATTATAGTCCACCCAATGAAGCTGTCAGGATGTGTGGCCATATTTTAACAGTGCAGTGCTCTCGGTATCCCTTAAGTAAATAAAAGTGGAACTGGATGTTGAACTGGACCAAGGCAGCTGAGCTGTGTGAAACTTCACTCTGCAATTCTGGGAGATGACTAGCACCTGACATAAAAATGAACTTGTTTATCTTCAAATATCAGCAATGAGTGCAACAAATGGGACTTGGCCAATGGGAGAAAGAAATATATATTAACGGAGTGAAATAGTCATTTGGTCTAAACTGTTCACATGTGGTTTGAGAGGTGTTCTGAGTTCACTCTTTGGCAGTTTATACAGGTGGATCTTTACTATATATGTTTCAGCAACATTTTAGGGAAATTTTGGTCTGATATTTAGTAGGATCAATTTCAATGAAAATGGTTTCTGTGTCAAATTCACCTTTGGATGCATGATTGATTTGTTAATGACACTGGTTTCTACAGCATATCTGTATGAAGTACAAATTATATTAAAAAATTCTTTTGAAATAAATGACCACCCTTTCTGCTTACTGGTAAGTTATGAAAGTTGATGAGAGTTTATGATTAAATAATACTATAATTCATGTGAAGTGGTGATGCCACCTCTTGTTTTTCAGTTGGGTATGTGGTGCCATGTCCCATGTTTTAGAGGATAGATACTGACTGAGCAAAACACCGTGTTCAGTCACTCTGGGTTTTTAATTATAGCATGAGTCACGGATACCATGTCGGGTATTCAACTACTGGGGCTCTGTGTCTTCTATCTCCATGGGTGTGTCTGTGTGTTGTGGGTTTTGAACCTAGAGAAACTGTTTATAGATCCTAATTTATAGCACATCATATAAAATATTTCCTTGTCCATGATTACTATCTTAATAGAAGGTATGTGAGGCCATTTCTTCGTCGTGATCGCAAAGGGAGAATAACACTAGTAAGATTATAATTATAGTCATAATCATAATAATAGTGATTGCATTACATCCCTGTGGTTTTCATCCCTGTTTATACCATTTTTTCAGTTAAGATGGTAAATTGTCTTCACTAAGGTGTTCATTGAATAAATTACACATTTATGGAATTATTTATAGATTGGTTTTGTATGGATAAATTGGTGCTTTTATAATTGTGATAAAAAAGTCCCTATTATTTGAGCATAAGTAAAATGTTGAAATAGAACAACTGAGTTAGTTTAAATTATAATATTTGTTTAAACCCTAACATTCAGTGGTATATGTGTTTTTAGGGCTGCAACTAAATATTCTGATGATTAATAAAGTAATTGGATAAGAAAAATTTTATTAAACAACAGAAAATACATAGGAGAGGAAAAAATTGTCAAGTCTCATAAAACGGTTACTTTTTGTCATGTTTTACAATTTGAGATTTTTATTATGTAGTATTTTTAAGTTAAACAAAAATATAATCTAATGTGTAAACTAAACCTGTTTAGCCATAAAGAGCAATATTAATATTTGAGTTTCAAAGGAAACATATTTACTGAAATCCAATAAGTAGCCAAAAATATATTTCAAACTACTTTTCAAGGTAAACCAAAACTAAGTCATAAATAAGCTAAAATAAAAAGAAATATATCAACAGTATCAATTAACAGTAAAGTATTTTTTGTTTGCTGTTTGGCATTTATAGAAGGCAAAAATCAGTGGCCAAGAAGGTTAGAAGTAGAGTGTGTTTTCTGTTGTGTTTGATGCTTTCTGTTCAGGTGCTGTCGCATCACCCGTTCCTTTTTATAATGATACATTGTATAATATTGTTTCAGTTTAACCTTAAAATACTCCCAAATTTTAGGCATTTTCTGTCATGTTTAATTCTTTCATTGTCTTCGCTCAGTTTCTCTGTCTTCCATTCTCAATCTTTCAATCTCACACAGTCATCATGTCAACTGTATAAGATCTCAGCCCAACAGGAATTATCATTCATATGCCCCACTGCTTGCTGTCTGACCGCAACATGTATAGTGATATTGAAAGATATATATTAAATAGAAAATACTTACTTTAGTTAATCTGAAGAGAAGTTACACAGGGTTACATTACGGAACACAGTAACGAGACAAGATACATAATTACACAGAAATGTGTAAATCAACAGCAGATAGGCACAGAAAAATAAAAGAAAAAAAAGAAAAGAGAGTCCTGAGAGTTCAGCTACACCAGTTCACCAGAGAAAAGGTCCCCCAGGAACAAAAGCATTGCTCCATGGAGGTCTTGCAAGGACACTGTGGTTGGCTCAGTGGGTTGCACCAGCAGCGATCAGGACACATTCAGCACTTATAACCAAGCTGTAGGTCCGTTCCCTCAGGCCATGTATCCATGGTCCTGTCACACACACTCTTTTCAAAAAGCACAGTAAGCTTTGACCACTTATTCCCTACTATTTTGCAGCTCTAAAATGTCTCCTTGGAACTGATTATAAAAGTCATAACCGTTGAATGATGTGCGGGAAAAGCATGTGAACCATAAATGCTACTGCAACCCAGATCTAGTATACAGAATGTAGTATTATCTTTTTACTTGTCATTGTTACATACTACAGATAACCTGAAATCCACGTCTTTGGATTGTCCAAGGAAATCCAAAACAAGCCCATATAGACATGATGAGAGAATGCAAACTCCTTACAGGTTGACCTGGATTCAGACTCACACCCAAACAGCCCATGTACTTTAAGGCTGCCATGGTGGCTACTGATCACTGAATAATTTTTATTTACAAGGAGTTTTTTGCCTAATAGTAGTTCTTAGTTTTCTCGACACAACCTATACGAGGAGTTTAGCCAGCTGTCCATGGCTAATACCTGATCTATCTTTATAATAATCAAATTGAGTCAGTCATGCTTGTAGTGATCTTTAAAAGGATAGACCCATTTGCAGTAGTGTTCCCTTCCTTGTAACTGTGATGTTAGGATGTCTTGGGAAGTGTTCCCCTTCCAGCCATACTGCTTAACACATCCCTGCATAGGTTTGGTTGTTTGAGCTGTGTTATATGTACCTGCATGACTGAATAGATACAAAGAGAGACAAGCATCTGAAATGAGTGAGGAGCAAAGGTACAAGACAGTGCTTTCTGAATATTATCATTCTCCTCTTTGTGTCCTAATTCCCTTCTCTTGGATTCTCTTGCGGTCATCTTCCCTCCTGCTATCTCAGCCTCTCCCTGTCTTTCTGCAGCGTGGGATGATGCAGCACTCTTCTCCACACAGGAGCAGAAAGCCAAACTGTAGGCATGAACTCCAGTGTTAATGTCACAGTAAGCATCATGGAGAAAACTAGGGCTTCAAGGCTATGATGCTATGGAGAATTGGACTTGGGAGGGGCAGGTGGTGGTGGAGTAGTGCTTTGGCAGTTGGCTCAGGAACACACATGGTTTGGATTCAGTAGCACAGTCTTCTCAGCATTCTTTGGCCTCTCCATTTTGTCACAGACTCTTGCACTAATAGAAGCCACTGTATCCTCGGCTGCTCATTCTGTTCACCCTGCTGATATACAGAAATTAAAAAAACAAGGTCTAAATAGTTCAATTTTAATACCTGGCTGTTGTCCTCCTGTGAACTTACTGTCAAACTGATATGACTCTTTCCCAGTGCAGGCTCTCCTTGAACTGTACTCCACATATAACAGTCAAAGACTCATAATGGCCAATAATAAAATTGAATGAATGAATGAAAATTAAAAAGATTAAATAGATGAAAATTGTAAAAAAAAAAAAAGTAATGATTTCCGGAATTATGGTAAGCGAATGAACATCTTATCGCTAATTAAAACGTGTGCATGAACATCCTGTAATGTTCAATATCCAGTACCTGTACAGTACATTTGCGATATCATAGCGTAACAATAGCATCTGCCCTACAAAAACATACAGCATTTATGATGCGATTGAGTGTATAGCTTAAACCATAGTTGTAAAATGTTAAGAAAATATTATGAAAATGCATTAAACATTGCATGTGTAGGTGTGTGACATCATAGCGTAATAATTGTATAAGGTGAATGCTGTATGGGACTGTGTGCAACACACTCACCCTGCCCACAAACAGAGAATTATTTCAGCACGTCTACCCTTTATTGCGCATCTCACGGAACTGAACACAAAAAATCCATCAAAAAACCTACGTGTGCCACTTTCGGGCTTAGTAACAGTACATTCACAGGAGCTTGCTTACTACATCTCGCTGTCATATGGCACAAAATATTGAAGTATTTTAAAAAATATTATGAAGATACTGTATTTTTTAAAAATAAACTTTGGTAAAGAATACAGTACTGAATTATAAAATAATGGTGTGGATAAAGTACTATACTGTGGCCGGAAATAAAACAAAGTCAGTCAAAAACATTGATAAATGTTTAAAAAGAAGTTATCATATGGTGGCTACATGCTTAGAAAAAAATCACTATCACTAGTATGGACACAGAAATCATTATCATGAGTACAATCCAATTTACGATGCATCAGTCCCTAACCTGACTTAGTACCTCAACCTTTTTGCTCAGAGCACGTGTAGCCAGTGACGATGTTGCGGACTGTATCTGGGAGATTGCACGGGGGAAGAAAGAAGACATAGCCTTGAAATTTTTGTTCAGGTTGTCAGCCACTGATCACATGGTTGACTTGAAAATGATGCATTGGAGAGCAGGTCTAAAGATTAAGAGAGCTAATCTGGCTCTCTTCTGATATGCAAAATGTTATATACTAACCAGGAATTGCACAGTCAGTTTGAACTCCATGTCACATTATTTGAAACATTCCTGACACATTGCTTATGTTAAAGTGTTTATACAGATGTTCTGCTATTCTTGGTTTTTTGACTTTGCAGTTGTTTAATGGCTCTGCACAATTGACAAATTATAATTCCACTTGACTATCCATACTTAATTTCGGACAAAGATGACAGTAAAGTCATTTCTGAGGTCGGGTGTTATCAATGTGATTTTAAGCAGCCTTGGGAATCACCGTTCACTCTCCACCACAGGAGAACTGCTACAGCAAGAGCGTCTAGAACATAGTACATGTTACACTGGATTGTGCAGCATATATATTGGCTTGTAAGTAGATATTTTCCAACCCCTTCAACCAGAATATTTGTAGCCTTCCACTGAAATTTTTATTGAATGAGGCTGTAACACATGGCCACTTGCTTTCATCTAGAACATTCATGAACATTTAGCTGGTGGTATAGTGGTAAGAGCTGCTGCTCTTTAAGTCCCACCTTTGCTGTATTACTCATTAGCAAGGGATTTACCCTGAATTTGCATGTGTAAATTATCCAGCTATGTAGATAAGTAAATCTTTGTAAAATGCTTTAGAGAAAATCATCATTTTTGTTATTTCTCTCGGTGCATGGCTCTGGGAATAATTGATTTTTGTTCCGTTATATGTATATGTGCAGATATTTGTGGGCGGTGCTTTGGGAGACAGTGGTATGAAGTGATCAAGTTGCATTAAGTAAACGTGGGAAATGGTGGTTAGTATAACTAGAGGATAGGATTCTCACCTGGGATTTAAGCTGGACCACATAATAGACTTCTTGCAAATGCTGACCAGCGATAATGTCCCAGAACAAGCTCTTTCTTGCTCTGTACCATATGTGCACCACAGGGTTTGTGTCTAGTGTTATGCTTTTTGCTTTAGGGGAAAGATCTATAAATAATGAAGGTATTTATGTCTCCTTCATGCACAGTGAAATATGTTCCAACTGTGTATGCATGACATATTGAGCCTATCATGATTTAAATGTATGCGTATTCCCCTACTTAAGAATATAACATGTTCCTGGAAATTAGCTAATAAGGTGAAATCTTGTAAGTCCCAGATGTACAGTAATCCCTCAGTATCTGAACTCTATATCCAAATTTTCGCTATAACAGCTCTTAAATGAATGAATAAAAATCAAAATAATTAAACTTTATAGTGCTACACAGTGTACTGTAAGAAAAATACTGTATGCATTGTAATAAATTGTATTTTATGCTTTAGGCAAATGCACACATTTGTGTCTCAATATGCTGAAATCATGCATTAATAGTTATAGAGATGTTTTTTTGGATGGACTGGGACGCATTATTTTTTCTCCATTTAAAATAATGGAAAATATGTATTCGGTATTCAAAACCAGTATTCAACCCATTTTCAGGGATGAGGTAGATTCAGATAATGAGGGATTACTGTAGTTGCCATTACTGCACAAACAGCTCTTGTTACTCTTAAAGACAAAAAAATTAGCTCCGTGTTTGGCCGTAAGTTAGTAAGTACAAATATACAGGACAAGATGACAAAATATCCTGCGCTTACTGCGATTACACATAGGGTCCCTCCACACTAATCTAACTAATCTAAAGCTTCCTCCTACACCGCAGCAAACAAGCCCTAATACACCACCTTGTAAGCTCTTCACTGGGGTCGTCAGGTAGGTGTCTTCCTTCGTCGGTGTTTTGGTGATTTAGGGCCACGACACCTCGGAAAGGTTCAGCGGTGAGGCCTGGCTTCCCAGACACACCCCCCTCCAAGCTTACCAGGTCATAAGTCCACATAGCTCTTGGTGACAGGCCCCGTGGCCCTTACGTACCACATCCACTAACGCCTACGTTTACTCCCCATTTCCCCACTCCAGTTGAGCTCTCCTCATCCACAACCATTGACTAGCCCTTTCAGCTACTTCCACTAATTCTTTCACCACTTCCCTTAACATATGCCCTCTAATTCCAAACTCACACAGCAAGGAAGTAATAGTTCTCGCAACAAAGCCTCTAACTCCTACCTCTACTGGCTTAACATATGCCTGCCACTCACACTCACGAACTTCAGCCACTAGGTCTGCGTATTTCCACTTCTCCCTCTCGTAAGCTCCTTCAACTTCATCGTCAAATGGTACTGTCATCTGGAATGAACTGTCCGCCTATCCTCTGAATACAGCACCATATCTGGCCTCAATGTAGTGACCGCAATACACTGTGGGACCTGTAGTTTTTTACCCATGTCCACCTCTAACTTCCAATCCCTCGCTTCTGCCCAATTACCTATTCTGACCCTTTGCTTCTGCTTTACTTTTCCCTGCCCCTCGCCCACGAAGGTAATCATCCTATTACTACCAGCAACCGGCATGGAGTTAACTTCTAGACGCTTCCTATCAATCACCGCCGCCAGAGAACGAAGTACCTGATTATGCCTCCACGTATAGTGTCCTTGCGATAAACTAACCTTACATGACAACAAAACAGGCTTCAGCGACCCATTCCCTGCACATAGTTTGCAGCTTGCATCCTCACCTACCCACTGTCCAAGGTTCTGTGGAGTTGGTAGGACGTCATCGGTGGCCCCCAGCAGGAACTTCACACGGCTTGCATGCATCACCCACAGCTCTTGCCAGGTGATCCTATGTTTCTCCACATCACCCCATTTCTAAAAGTATTTTAATCTAAATAATTTCACCTGTATAACAAACTTTAGTATCCTTGCATGACTGATTAATTTTTAAATTTTCATTCAGGGACAGCTACTAGATCCTTTGGAATATTTGGATGGAACTGAGAGCAATGCACACTCAGCAATAAATCATATATCATCAAACTTACGTTTAGACTTGTTGAATTAATTACATTTGTGTATTTGTATGTGTGTTTAAGTGTATGACATAATGTGGATCAGTGTACGTGTGGAGGGAGAAAATCTGTCAGTCTCTCGTATGTCCTACACATCATATGTAGAGTGTGTGGTGTTTGCTGCTGTGTGTGGACAGAGAAAATCCATAAGCATCATGTACGTGAGTATGTATGTGAGAGAAAGTTTATGTGTATAGTGAGAAAATTCTTTTGTTTCTTTACATATGTTCTGTGTGTGACGTTATTATGTGCCACATTTAAAATCACTTCTCCCTCTTCTGCCAGCCTTATCAGACGTCAGGTTTCATGTTTTCAAAATAGTACGTAGCATTTTTGAAGTTTTATGAACTTGACTAGGCAAAAACCCCACTTAGGGTGAGAAGTATCTGTGTACTAAATTTTGTGTCTGGCTTCAAAAACAAAACTGTATATAAAGGACAGCGACACTCCAGTTCTAAATAGATATGGGAGCACTTCTTATAATTGTGTTCACCTGATTACCAGGGACTGGTTCCAATTACTGTCTTAACTGATATGAAAATTGAACTTTTTTCCACTTGTGGCTTCTACATGTTGAAGTATTTCTGGATGAATAAATGACAAAACAGTAAAATCTATTTATGTGTTAATTGTTCACCACCTCCTTAGGACTCCTTGGGGATTAGTTGTGTCCAAATATTTAAAACCTTAAACTGAAGGTGTACTTTGTTTTGTATATCATTGTATTTTATCCTGGCTTTGTGAGAGTGTGTTTCTGTGGCAGTTGTACAGGGTGCATCCTGCCAAGCTGAGTAAGCATGCAACTCTCACACTGCAGACATGTAATAAAAAATATGCATACAAAGGATAAATGGTTTTTTACATTAGGGTGAAGCATTTCATTTTGGCAGTATCTACCAAAAAGATTGCTAGCTTGTTAAACTAAGTGCATTTCTAATTCTTGCACTTAAGAATGAGTGATATGACTAAAGATAAGGGGGAAAAATGGCATGGTTGTCAGTGATGCTGTTTTGTACTCAGAACCCAGGCACAAATTCTACTTCTTGCTGTAATTTCTCTGATCAAGGTACTTAACCTGATTTGATACAGTAAAAATATGCACCAGTATTAATCAATACATCATTATAAGTTTCTTTGGAGGCAATTGTTACCTTCTGTTCACTAAGAAAATGGCACTCACCCCTTTCTGGCAGTTGCTTAATATTTATAAAAGCAACAGGTAGGAAAGAATATTTACAGAAATTCAATACCATATAGGGGTCATTAAATACAACAACTATCATAAAATACACTGCAAATCTTTTCGGCACAGGCCACCACCCCCTCCCTCTCCTGGTTTATCTGTCCTCATTCATTTTCATGCCTCTTTATAATTTGCTGGCCAGTTTATCACCAGAGCTCCACCTGTTGACGGGAGACGGAGACCACACCTACACACACACAAACACAAATCTAAAGTGTTAGGACCAAGGTTGTAACAACAAGATTTAGTTCTGGTCTGATTTGGGAGGAGACAAGGCAGCATTCCCACCAATACTGTAGAGGATGTATAATTGAAAATATCATTATCAATTAAAGATACGAAATTTGAAAAATCCATTGAGACAAGTTTCCTTAAATGTGTCACAGTCTACAGAACTGTTAGAATTTTGAAAATATAACAATTGGTTCTTGGGTGCTATGTATTAACAAGGTGTGGTAATATTTTGCTTTGTCTGTGCTAGTTATGGTGATGTCATTCTTATAGTTCCATTCCTTTCGCTCTACTGCACGACTGTGCCTCAGGTGGTATGGCTTCAAAACAGAGCCATGTGGAATGACTTGGTGGCAGCAGCAGGCAGGGAGCCTCTTCTTTCCCTTCCACTATGGGGTCATCACAGCTGCATGCCACCCTCACTACAGCTGCTCATCCTACTGCTCCTTTTGTCACGGTTTACCTGCATGTTGGTGCTGATATTGCTTACTACTACTGCTCCAAAACTCTTGGAGCATGTCCGGTATAGTGTAGCTCCATGAAAGACACAGATGATTATTATATTTATTGTTTCATTTTGTTGATGTTTAAAGTTTAAAGTGGTTTGCCTGTTTACGGAACTGGAGCAATTCAGGGTAAGTATTATACGTTACTCAGGGTTTCTACAGCGGGAGTTAGATTTGGATCTGGGACCTTAAAATACAAAGCAATGACCCTAACTACTATACCACCTGCTGCCCCTACAGTAAATAGACATAGTTTGCTTATATAAATTTGTCCTTTAGATGAACTTCTGTTAAATGAAAAATCTATTTTTATTGTTTCTTTTATAATGCTTTCTGGCAAAAAAGTCACCCAACTTCTACCAAAACAAGAAAAAACCACTAAACTAACTATGATAAATTATTTCAGAAAATGTACTGTTTTATCTTTAAAACTCTTTAAATGAGTAAAAAATTAATTTACAATAATAAATATTAGAAAATTGCTATACTGACTTCTTTGATAATGCCATTCACTCTTCTATTTGACAGTTTATGTAACATTTATATAAATTGCATAGTTTGCAATTGCAAAATCCTTGCAATTGCAAGTCATAATGATGATTAGGACTATTTAGTTTGCTGGTTTAGTTGGTAGGTATGTGGCTCTTTTGAACGTGATATAATTGTTGGTGCCAGTTGCAGTAGTCGGCCAAAAACAGCCACCCTCCTGAGATTTTTGCACACTACCGTGTCAAGGGCTTACAGAGAATGGTGTGATAAATTAAAAAAAAGCACTCAGCAGCACTTCAGTAGGCAGACACACTTTTTTAATGTGAGACACATCAAAGGCGAATGGGCAGATTTTTTAAAGCTAACAGAAGGCTCCAAATACAAAGATAACAGCTCAGTAAACTTGACACACTAGTAATCAAACCTGAAGGGGCTACAGCAGCAGAAGTTCATGCCAGGCTCATTTCCTTTGTGTTCAGAACAAGAAGTTAAGCTTCTGGTGGACATACAGTCACCAAAACTGGATGTTTGAACACTGGTAAAGCATTGCCTTTGATGTCAGGTCCAAATTGTGCTGCCAGCAAGATCAGAAAGTGCAGTTAAAAGACTGAATCTGTGGACTCACTGTGCCACAGATTGGTGACAGTGGTATACTGTTGTGATGAATGATTGTTTGGGTTGAACGCCACATAGAACCAAAATATTGTTGTTGACCAGGTGGATCTTTTCCTGGCCAGTCTAGTCTGATACCAACAGGAAATTGTGCCTTATCAAAAAACGCACATCATCCCAGAGGGGTTCCACAAACATAACACTGCCTTTACTTTAATAGAATAGCCTACACCTTTCAGGTCACAGTATCTTTGAAATGAATTGGAATGGGAGTTGCTCATGCAAAATAGATTTTGCCATAGATTTCCTTTGTTACTTTCCTGGAATTAAGACTGTAGTGTACATATCAGCAGGTTAAATTGTTTTTGAACATCTTCCATGCTCAATATGTTTTTAATATATTTCCTTTGGACTTGTTTGGCTATGAACAAAGCTTTTATGCGTTACCACTCTTTTGAGTACGACAATTTAAATGTCTGATTTTTCAGACTTAATCCAGGCAACCAATGAGACGAACGTCAACATCCCGCAGATGGCCGACACACTGTTTGAGAGGGCAACCAATGCCAGCTGGGTCGTTGTCTTCAAGGCACTGGTGACCACGCATCACATAATGGTTCATGGAAATGAGGTGAGTGGTATTTACCAACCCTGTATCATTTGTGTTGTCTGTGTTTCTGTTTTGATAAGGAGAACATTATGGTTTGTGTTTGTCCTTACAGCACATGGAAAGCCTTAGCTTTTGTACAATTTGGTAACGTGTATGGGAGTCTCAATGACACAGAACAAATCAGTAGTTCACATCCTGAAAGAGGAACAATTTAAAATGTCCTTAGAATCACGGCTTCCTGCTGTCCAGATGTCTTTCTCTGGTGTTTTGATTGCCAGCTTGGGAACCATGTTTCTCCTTCCTTTGACACTTGGCACTCCTGCAAGGTGCTATTTGATATATGAGAGTTGGCAGTAATGAAGAAAGGACAGACTTGAGATGGCTGCACTTTGCTTTCTTGTAGGCATACATATATTGCAAAGAGGTGAGTTTGATGCAGAACTAGAAACATTTGGTCAAAACTTGGATGAAAATGTGAAGTCACATATTCTCAGTTGTACAGTTTATCCCTGTGAGACTGTTGCCATCTTCGGATAGGTGGTCCTGAGGATTTAGGCTGTGTATGGAAAATTTAGGTTCCAACTTCCCTTTGGAGAAGTGCATTCATGAACTCATTTAATACTTAATTTATTCATTTAGTTTTTCATTCATTGACACCAATAATAATAACATATGAAATATAATAATAATTATTATTCAATAATGATAACATACTTACCCTTTTTCTTAGTTCCACATACAATTGTAACACACTATAAACTCCTGGTGAAAACACTTTTTAAAGACATAGGATATTAGTAAGAAATTGCCAACTACACCAGTAGCACTTCACCTGCAGGAATGCTCAACACCTTGTGGCGTGTATCTCTTTGGAATTAACATTTTTAAAGTTCCTTTAATACAGGTGGTTTAAAGGTCTGAGAAAACTTTAAAATAATAAATATTGAAACAAAAGGGCCCAGTTAAGAGATTCAGATAATATTATATGTTACATTAAAAAATATATAGTAAATTATAATAAAACTCAGTGCTAAATAAATATGTATACACTCAGCCATCATACAACATATTACACAGATTGAAAAATTTTAGTAATCAATTATTAAAATATTTTTTCATGCAACAGGGTTATTACTGAATTCCAGATTAAATCTGTTAAAGGAATAAACCTATATATCCATCTTTTGATTAGTTTTAACTGCTTCCTGGTTAGGGTCCTGGCAGTCTAGAGACTATCCCTGAATCACTGGGTGCCAAGCTAGGAGAGGATATCCTGTAGGGATCTGAAGGATCTAATCTGAAATCCATGTCTTTGGACTGTTGTAAAAAAACAGCACTTTTGCAGTATATAATTTATCACTGTTTAATCCTTCTATTTGCATCTTTCTTTTTTCTGTTGTTTTTCTTCATAGAGGTTCATCCAGTATCTGGCTTCCAGGAACACTCTTTTTAACCTCAGCAATTTTCTGGACAAAACTGGCTCCCATGGTGAGTATGACTAGCTCCAGTAGTCATTCAGTCTATCAGACTTTTTCTGGAGTTTGCCCTTGATCATCTCACCTTTCATGGATCCTCAGTTTATTTATTTATTTGCAATTTCCTTTATGCCTGTCTTACAGTTCCTATAGATTCTTCATCAGCCTGGTACAACTGTCAGAAAAAGCCATCTGCCTCAATACACATATTAAATTGCTGGTAGCATTTTTTGTTAGGATACTGTAATTAGAAGTTTCCGCATCAATTTGTTGGATTTGTTTTTCAGGGTATGACATGTCCACATTCATCAGACGCTACAGCAGGTACCTGAATGAGAAAGCATTTGCATACAGACAAATGGCCTTCGATTTTGCCAGGGTGAAGAAGGGGTGAGTCTACATTTCTTGCATTTGCCTGCCGATAGAAGAACTGCTGGTATGCTGCTAAACCATCTACTTTCATACAGCAGAACAGTTTCTTGGGTCCTGCGTAGTCATTAGCCTGACTTTTCCTCAGTGCAGTAATTGCGCAAAATCCATGTGAGAAACATGCTGGGTTTCTTTCTACAGTAAAGGAGAATTCAGAGTTTAAAGACACTGTTTAAGTAGAATCTAAGATGATCTTAAACAGGACTACCAGTTATTAATTATAGGCCAACCCAACAACAATAGTAGTTTGGCATTTCTTTGTGTTAGAATTGCAGGCTACTTGGTCTTAGCAGTGTGGTCCTGAATTCGTACGCCTGGTTTAGCTGGCATTTTTTCATTTTTGGTTGTGGGCCCCAGATAACAGCCATTTACCTCAAAAATCTGAACTCCTGTGCCCCACTAGTATAGTTCTGGGGTGCAAAACTTTGTGGTCCTGCATTGTAATCTCTGATATCCTCCAAGTTTGAGCACATCACTAGTGAGTACACCCTGCTAGCTTTCCTTTACTATGGCTGCTATGCTCATTTGCTTGCTCTCTCTGCTTTGCACTCAGTGCTGAGGGAGTCATGAGGACCATGTCAACAGAGAAACTGCTGAAAGGAATGCCAACTTTACAAGGGCAGATTGATGCCCTACTGGAGTTTGATGTGAGTCAAGCTTGAAAATACAGCTCCTGGTAGGCAACCAGTAAACAAACCTGCAGTCCACGCAGGCATTCAACACAGCAGGGAAACACAGCCAGTAAATGTGATTGCGGTTGATGACAACTGGTAAGCACAACCACAGGTCAGCATAATTGGTAGTTACAACTGACTGCTGCCTTCACATTCAGAACAGAAAATTCATGCAGCCTGTAGCCTACAAACAAAAGTCACTAATAGAATGACATTTATTTATTTAGAAGGCACTTTTACTCCAGGGCAGTATGCAACAGATAAAGAGCTAAAAACACAGGCACAAGATAACAAAAGCAGCTTATGTGATACCACCAATTTGCTGGTACCCGTCAATCAGTAGCTACTTACAGATCTTAGATTCAAATAGCAAACAGATTGTTAATCAGAACAGAGAGTGTTCCACAAACTTATGTGATTTTATCTAGTGTTCAGAAGAGAATTCTGGCCATAGCCAAAAATTACCAGGTTTTGGATTTTGGACCACTGGTGGCTAGGACAAACAAGCAGTCAGAAGTGGAGGAACTCTAGCTAGGATATAAGGAGTGATAAGATCCTGCAGGTCTGTAGATGCTAATCCTTTGACCACCTTCTAGAATGAGTAGCTACAAGAAGCCAATGGAGACAGACAAGAAGGGGTAGATTTCAACCACAAATCTCACCTGAGCTTTAACTAAATTTAGCAATACTATATATGCAGTTATAATTACTAAACAAATTATATTTTGAAAAATTACCATTGTAATCTCATTCTGTTTTTTGACAGGTCCATCCAAATGAACTGGTCAATGGAGTGATCAATGCAGCCTTCCTTCTACTCTTCAAAGATCTTATTAAGCTCTTTGCCTGCTATAATGATGGGATCATTAATCTGTTAGGCAAGAACTCCTTTTTACACATTTATGCAATATATTCTGAACTGGTTTCACTTTGCATTTTTGACCAGAATTAAGCAAACACTGTTCAAACCAGATATGGTAGGTTTTCCTTCAGTCCTCCTCATCTGAAGTTATGCAGTTAATACACTGTCAGTCACCTACTTCTCTATACACATTCCATGTTTCTTGGTGGATTTACAGGTTGGGTACTATCAGTACACTGAGTAGTTTTCTTCTCAAGGTGATGTGCACACAATCTGTCACATTGTATGTTATGGTATACAACAATTATATACTATTTTCTGTTGTATAAGAGTAGTCATGGTGGATTTCATTCATTCTTCAGAGAAATTTTTTGAGATGAAGAAGGGACAGTGCAAAGATGCCTTGGAGATCTACAAACGGTTCCTGACACGGATGACCAGAGTGTCCGAATTCCTCAAGATCGCTGAGGTGTCCAATCATTCAATCTGATCCTATGCCAAAATGCATGACTGTGTTTAGATCAAATGTTTTGTAATTAATCTTTGACATGTGTACCCTCAGCAATTTTTATACATTAATTCATTCTTTCTTTTTGCAGCAAGTAGGGATTGACAAGAATGACATTCCTGAACTCACTCAGGTAAGTTGTTCTGAGCACTTTCCTGCTTCGTTGTAGATCCTTCCTCTCCATGGTTCTACAAAACACACAGGCTCTATATGCCTGCCTCTACTAACATCGCATGTCAGGGTTTTTTGTCACTTAACACAGGCAAGTGCATTGTGGCCCAAAGTAGTTCCCACACACCCTTTCTTCAGCACTTCTGACCAATCCTAATGTGTTTAAGGACAGTTTCAGCCAGTCATTGACGTTAGCTCTGGAATTCACAGGTCATTTTTCCCTCAACTGTTTCCATCTGGGTGCAGATCCCATGGTGCCATTGTGTCCTCAATGCAGTCTCACCCCGGTGATTGACGCACACTTTGATAATTCTCTTCTTACTTCCAGAGGTGCAGCTTGATCACACAGGCTGAGAGTGTGAGTAGTGCATAGACAGTGCATACTGCTTTTGGAGAAAAGCAAATGAGAGGACAATATACAAAGTCCCTGTCTCAAACATATGCTGCACATAGATGCCCTCATCTGGACAGAGGTGTGACTGAAGGATTAGCTGGGAAAGTCGCTCCACTGCAGGACAGTTCCTTTTGCCAAGACACTGACTGACCCACTCTGGGTATCTTAGTCTGTGAGAATATGTCAGCATATTTCCATAATGGTTAAAACAAGGAAAATGAAGCATCAAACCTGATAGCTGTGTCTGCCATCACTCGGCTGACATATTTAGAGTAGGATGTGTGTAAATCCAGTGGAGTGAAACTGCTTGCACACATAACGTGAGCTGCAGTGGTTCGACGTTCTGGAAGCTGTCTGGGGGATTAGGTTTTCTCATAGCTTGCATTGAAGCATGCACTGATGCCAACAATCAGAGCAAGGCCTTGAGCTTATTCTGGTGTATTTAGGGGCTGAGACCAAGGACTCAAGGCTGGGAGGAACATGCATGAGGTGCTGAGGGATGGGAACCTAGGGAACTAAATACCCACTGCTTTTACTTCTGATACTATGTATACCCATACGTACACCCAACCTTAAATCCAGTTGTGAGGTTTTAATGTTCACCACGAGCTATGTAGTCATTAGCATTTGCGAGTTCTTATTTTATAGTGTTCATTACATCCCAAGTCAGTTACTGCTAGAACTGCTTTTGTTGTTGGGGGTGACTATTCTTGAAGTCCATGATGGGAATTCTTTGGAGGGTATTACTCATAGTGTGTTACCAGTTTAGCTTATGAACTGAGATCGAATTGTTTTGTTGTGTTCATGGGTTGGTTATACCTTTCTTATCGTGGCTTTGCACTAGCATTAACAAACAGCATGCAATACACAAAGTAAACAAAATAAAATGAGACATGGTGAAATTAAAGTAATTGGGAGAGTTGTCTGGGAGTGTGCTGCTACACACTCAACATTGTGCAAGTGGTTGTATAGGCCATTCCACATTGACTTGGTAACATCATCTGTGGGTAGTTGTTCATTTCTGTATCTTTCTGATAATAATTCCTTTGCTTCAAAAAAGGGATCAGTGTAATTATAGACAGTGTCTAAATGTATGGACATCATTCAGATGTGTGTAGATGTGATAAACCTGATTTTTACTTTGGCCATGTGTACATTTAGCTGGTGATATGTGGTTTGTTGTGGCTGTGGTGTTTTTGCCAACCTCCTCTTCTCTGTGCTTGACCTAGCATGCTTTACAGGATTTTGGTCTATAGATGTTTCTGAGGCTAAGATTTTGGCTTGATATGACAGCATGAGCACGTTCTCTTCTTTTCCTTTTGCAATAGCCTTGTTCTTACCCTGGCAGCTTGAAGTGGACTTGTATTCTTTGATTAGTTTTACTTACGTTTCTTCTTCTTTTGTATCCTCCCCTTTGCTCTTGTTTCCTAACTGTGTATGGCCTTCTAGGTCTTCAGCTGCTAACCCTCTGACTTCTTTGTGTAACTGTTTTTCCTGCTCTTCAGTCATCTAGTCTCCATTGGTTTATCCTCATTTTCTCATCTCTGGCCCCATAGGGTTTTAATCTCTATAGACATCTGAACTGACTTATTTTCTGTTTGCATTGATTTTCTGACCCTGTTGTGTTGCTCACTTTCAAGCCTCTGATGTTTTTGTTTGTTTGTGACCCTTGTGATACTCACTTATAGGCCCCTGAAAGCCTCCTTGAATCTCTAGAGACCCATCTGAACACGTTGGAAGGGAAAAAAGGGTAAGTGGCTTTTTAAACAAACTGTTTTTACACCGGACTTTAGTTAAAAAAAAAAAAAAAAGGCTGTTACCAGATGTTCACGAGTGCTGTCCTCCAGCTCGGTCTTAAGTATACCAGCTGTAAGCATGATTGTTCCCTGGCCTGCTGTGGACAGTTCTTTTAGCAGTACTTACTCAAGCTCATTTTTGTGATGCTAGAGGTGTCATTAACAGGATAGGAGTATTTTCTCTGGTGTAGCTATCACTTTTTATGTACATTACATTAGTCAGTTTACATGTAAAAAGCCTTGCAAAGGTGATTATTCACTGCCAATGCTTTCCCATTTGGCTGAATTTATTAATGTTTTAGTAGTGAAAAGTTTTCATATAAAACATGCAAATATTTAACTGAATGTTCTATATGTGTGAAACTCCTGTAGGTCTGAATCCAACTCAGTCTGTATGGGGTTAGCATGTTCTATAAGTTGCCTGCAGTGTGTGCACGTGTGTGTGACTATGTGTGACCACTGTGGGATGGACTGGCGTCCCATCCAGGGTATGCCTCCTGACATTCCCCTGGACTGGCATCCTATCCAGGATGTATCCCCTCCTTAGCCTTTTACCCATTGATTTTTGGATAGGCTTGGGATAGACTATCATGATCCTGACCAGGACAAGAGGTTAATAAAAATCCAAGGATGGATTTTTTTTTCCATTTTTAATTGCAGCAACAACACTAGGACACAGAAAAACAAAGACAAGAACAGTAATTCAAAGAAATAATGGTTACATCAGTCACAATAGATTCAATTAACAACTACCACTGTCTTAAAAAACAATAGTAATTCCAGTCATACAGTTTTTTGTATAGTTGGAGAGGGTGCTAGAGTTCAAATCTGACCCCATCTCTATGGAATTTGTGTGATCTCCAGATGCATGAGTACCCTGTGATGGACAGGGTTTTATTGCATTTTGTATCCCCTGCTTCCCAAGTGTGGCTATGATCAGACAGTCTGTGAAAATGGATCTGGAGGGATGTGGAGCAGGGTGTACAGAATAAAAATAAATGTTTTCTGAGGACACGATTTTAAGTTCTGAAACAGTTTATGAAAACTGCCCAGAGGTGCACACATTTGCAAGGCACTGTAAATCCGTGTGTATTTGACCGGTGCAGAATTTAAATTCTCTCTTTCTTCTTTTGTTCTGATTGTATGGGCACAAAGTGAGGGGTGAGTATCCCCTTGTTCTATGCTACTGATATTTAGGTGTTCAGAACGAGAAAATGTCTGACATTATCTGCTCCAGAAATGTAGTTCATTTTTCAGACCTCACCTTAATGTTAAAGTCTTTTATGTTTTATTGAGGAAGTAGCAATGAGATGCTTTTGTTCCCATTTTATAGAGACATTCTGTCCATCTGTAGTTGCGGTTATTTCAGTGTAATCCCTTCACCCATGTTTAACATTTGTACTGTATGATAAATGTAATTAATTTGACTTTCTGTAATTCTGTTTTACAGGTCTCCCACAAAGGTGAGTTCAGTAAAGAACATTTATCTTGTGTCCTGCATTGCATGCCATGCCACTAGACAGAAGAATTCAATTATACATTCACATCGTAACTAATGGTTCTGATGGTTGTAAAGTTTTACCTGCATTAGTGCTACCTCCTATGCCACTGTTTTATTTCCCTTTTCGTAATTTATATTTATTGCAATTATTATTTTAAAAATATTTCATAACAGGTGTGGTATGGTGGCTCCTTGAGTAGTGTTGTTGCCTGACAGCACCTGGGCTGTTTGGGTGTGAGTTCAAATCCAGTTCAGTCTATGTAGTTTGGATGTTCTTCTCTTGGCTGAGTGGATTTTTTTCCAGTTTCCTCCCTCAGTCCAGAGATGTGTGTTTCAGGTTAATAGATCACTCTGAATTGTGCAAGTGTGTTTGAGACTGTGTGTACCGCTACCTTGCAATCCCATTTAGGGCTAGTTTTGTAGTCTGGCGTCCAGTGATTCTGACATAGGCTTTGGATCGCCATGATCTTACTCAGGATTAAGCAATGGATAGTTGGATTTCAAAACATTTTTAAATTTTATATTTGTTATTCCTAAAATAGACATTTTAAGTTTTCTGTGTTTATTCTGTGTTATTAAAGATGTAACTAATATATTTAGTATTATCTTGTGCATGTGTAGCTTTCAAGCTCTATTTATCTAAAATACTTTATTAGTGACTTCATATTGCTGTTTCATTAAGTGTTCCATTTTTGAAGAACACATCTAGAATGCTATTTGAGGTATTATTGTATAATAATCATTAATAGAACACAAAAGCTTTACCTGAACCCAGTCTTCTTGTGCTGAATTTGTCATACACAAAAAATACATTGTGAAACACTGTGGAAAAAGTCAGAAGATGGTCTCTCTAATCACTCCTTTCTGTTATGCCAGGGGTCTCCCACCAACAATGGTTCTCCATCCTCTACTCCAGCTAAAGTTGTGGAACAGGCGGCTACTGCTTCGGCTGAAGCACTTCCTGCACCACCAGCTGCCTCAGCTGCTGCAGCTGCCTTAGGTGTTTCAGCTGCTCCACCTGCCTCTAAGTGAGTGTCTTACAGCCAGTTGTAGTGCTCTCTGGTATATCAGGGTTACATGCCATCCTACTGCCAGAAAAGATTTAAATAAAAGCTAATAACATAGTTCTTTTTCCCTTTCTACTGCCATGACCAAGTGCATGTATGTCACAATCATATAAACATCTTTAATAACAAAAATTCCCTTACATTAGTATAAATAAAACCTTAGTGTAGTGTGATATTTGTTTGCAACAGTACACAGCATCAACAGTGTCTGTATGCATTGCAGAATGGCATAAAAAGGATTACTGGGAGCTTTATTTCTTTAATATACATATTAGAGTGAACCCATTTATCAAAATGTCTTCATCCAGAGTGTTCTCTGTCTCACTCCATTATGCTTGTGGAAATACACTGTGCACCACCATGACCCTGTGTTGGACAAGTGATCGTTGATAATGAATGAACGAATGAAAATACTGCATTAAAAGGCAAGCTGTTTCAATTTCCATGGATAAAAGTATGCATTTTATTTTTAATTCATTTTAGATAGCACATTTTTTGAGCAGGAGCCAATTCTTTTTTCCATAAGAAATAATATTAATTCTACCCTAAAAACAAAAACACTTGGCCTAATGGAGTGATTTTATGGAACAAAGTAACCAGTTTAGGTGAGGGACGTGTGCACAGGGACATGGAGGGAAGGTACATGTGATACATTTTCATCAAGAGGACTTACTAAACAGAATATTAAAAGAATACTAAATTTTGCATCTACTTTTTCATGCATGAATGACTAAAGGAGATTGCCATAGCAATTTGATGATGTGCATGCTTTATCAAGTGGACCAGAAGGTAAGCATTGTGTTTGGGCCATCACCTTGTAAATTGAAGGTCCCCAGTTTATATACTGTTCCTGCCGTACTACTTGCTGTAGTGCTATAGTGTAGTCCTTCATAAATGTACTTATCCTGAAGTCTATCCTCCTGTACAAATGGATATAAAATTGTAAGCATGTTGTTGTACAAGCTTAACACAAGTTACCATAAACAAGGGCATCAGTTAAATAATGTTAAATTTTTTGAGTTGTTTG
The DNA here is from genome assembly GCA_900497675.1 of Arapaima gigas. NCBI lineage: Eukaryota > Metazoa > Chordata > Actinopteri > Osteoglossiformes > Osteoglossidae > Arapaima > Arapaima gigas. The sequence continues at coordinate 29,702 of UFQX01001043.1, forward strand.
TTGACAAAAGTCATCAAAAAAAAGGAATCAACTTTAAACATTGATTAAAAATGAGTGAAATATGTTTTTTAGTTTAACCACCAGATAGCAGCATTGAGTTGCTTCAATCACTGCCTTGTGTCAATAAAAAGTGGGCAGAAAAGGGTTAAAGCATCATAGCCGCAAGACAATAGCACAGATGTGCAAACAGTGTGAAAGGCAGAACAATAGTTCTGACTGTGAACCAAAGGCTTGTCATTTTAATGTCTTTTATTATATTTTTTCATAATTTTGGGAAAAAATCCATCTGGGTAGTTTTCTAAGGTATGTTTTGTTGTATTGTGTATATACAGTTTTAAAAGTTTTTCAAAAATTATCTTGTTTGTAACAATTTTATGAATGTTCAGGGTATTTCATCACTTTGACAAAAAGTGAATTTTACTGAAAAATATTAAGTCTTATGAGACCCCTAAAAAAATCTGCCTCAAAAGTTAATAGTAAAGTAAAACCCAAAGAAATACAGTATAGCCGTTTCTGAGTCAGAATTGCTTAAAACGTGCATTTTTCAAAGTGCTGAAAACAGTAAGCCTTGAAAAAGCATTTATTTATTGGCAACAATCAGCAAAATCTCGTACCAGTTTTGTACGATTGATACCCCAATAAATATATTGTCTCAAGGCAGACATACAAAATTGGGTTGCTTTGCTATTTTCTGGTTTCTCATGTGTTCAATGCTTGTAGATAAATGTTTCTGTGATCATTCATGAGTGATGAAATGTGCAGCATCACGATAATGCTGCTATTTATCCTGAATGACAGGGGTTCTCAGTTCTAGTCCTCATTTTTTCTGTGTACACTGACTTTTGCTCAGTTGTACTATTAAGTTGTCCCAACTGAACTGTTACTTAAATCTTATTGGATGGTTCAAGACATGTTAAACTGATATGGGAGTTAAGTCTGAAAGTTTTTTGGTTATATATCAAGAAGACCCATTGTGATGATATATAAAAAAATATAGCAGGTGTGTTTAATCTAATAAAAGATTTTGTTATTTTTAATCTCAGAACATAATAAATTAGTATTGAACTTAAAGTATTAGTCACTATAATCTTACTACAATCTTATAACCCTCTCATGATAAATAACAGTGGGAGAGTGGTAATTGTAGTTACAGACTGATTGAAGTGCGACATAATATAACAAATCAAAAAATACCTCTTCATAATTCTGAGCATTGCACATCTAGTATTTAACCATTCCCATCACTTCTTCTCAGCTACAGTCACAGATGTAATTTTGACTTTTTACAGCTCCATTACTGCCTTCTTCAGTATTATACCAGCATCCTAACATCCTTCCAACTCATCGAAACATTAATGTGCTTACAAAACCTTTGCATCCAGCTTCTGAGTTTATTTGTGTCATTAAGTTTCCAAGCTCAACATCTTATTCTCACACAAAACTTCTGTGCATTCCTTCAATAGCATGTTTCCTGGCATGAGGAAGACTGCCTGTTTCCAATGTATTGTGAGGGAAAGTGCGCAAAACCTAGCACAATAAAGAGGTGTGAAGTTGAAGTGAATGCAATGTTTTAATACAAAATGGGCTGCAAAATATTTTTTCATAGAGGCTGGAACAAAGGCTACGTGTTTAGTTTGTATGTAAACTGTGGGCAGTGTTTGAAGAATAGAATCTCAGCTGGCATTTTGGTGCCAAATATGAGCAGTGGGCTGTGAGCAGTGAGCTTCAAAGATAATTGCAAGTTTAAAGTTATTTTACTGGCTCGGCAAATTGAGCTAATTTCAAGAGGGAAGTTTTGGACCAAACCTGTGGCCACTCCCAGCTATCATTTATGCCCATACTTATATAATCACACCCAGGTTCTTATGCCCCACACCGGTGTTTGTGTAAACCCACTGCCATCCCACCTCCGCATCTGTGTTGTTCAACGAGTCCCAAAATAGAGGGTTCAACAACCTCACTTGATGGCAGGTGAGAGCCCTCAAGCGGACTCTAAGCCCCAACGGACTGTACAGCAGACATCCTTCCAGATGCTCAAACCAGTCTGAAACTTCCAACTCCTGAAATGTATTTTTCTTTCCTCCTATAGTCCAAGAGATCAGCACAAAGGCGAGCTACCCGCTTGCTCCCAAAATTGCCATCTCTGAATTGTAATGTATGATAGAAGCTGCCAATATTCTTTGTCCAGAGAGCAAGCACAAATTTGAGAAAAATGCGTTTATCCCACAGAACTGGTATGTATTGGACCGAGGTAATTACACTTCACTCAAATAGCAAATTAGTCTTATGTAATGGATTTTTTGAATCAGCACATCAAAATTGGATAGAGAAATGTTTTTTTACATGACATCTGATTGTAGCAATTATCATCAGTGAAGACAGCCTGTGAGTTGAACAATAAAATGGAGAAATTCAAGTTTTTCTCATTTATACTTAATGAAAGTAGTGATATAAAGGACACTGCCTAGTTTATAATTTTTGTCAGTGGAACTAATGACTTTTGAAATTATGGAGGAACTTTTATCAATGGAGTTCATTTAAGCAACAATAAAGAGGGTGATGCACATTAGCAAAAGGCAGCAGAAATCACAGCTGAGTGACCACCATTTGAGTTGTGTAGTACTGATTGCCACAACACGACTGACAATGGACTTTGACGCCCTTGCCAAAAAAGGTGACCAGCTCCACATCTTTCATTAATCAGGTAGCCTTTTGTGTGACTTTTTACACTATTTGCAACAGCAGACAAAAATGGGCTGCTGTGCAGTCTTAAAATTTTATGTGGCCCTTGGGCCAAAAAAGTTTGCCCACCCCTGGTCTAGTGACATGTTCCTCTCCTTTCCATTAGCAGCTTGCCTTTCTCTTTAAATCTTTTGCTCTCTGATTTTGATCTCTGATTCAGTGTGAATTGGTAACATCAAACAGATGTTTCCTTTGCTTTTTTTCTTTCTCCCTATTGATACCTTGCCTCTGGATTCCCCTCCTAACTCTTAACTTATTTGCTCCTTATGCGATAAAAGATGTCCTCAGCCAATTGGGGATTTCACACTGCAATAGAACAGGATGTTCAGCTCAAAAAAGAAAAGCATTGGTCCATCTCAGTGCAGTTAAACCAGTTCTTTGGAGTCCAGGAAGGAGAGGTATTGATGTCCTTCAGCCATTTTTTGGCTGATAAACATTACTGTTGTCATATACCTTTTTCTCTAATTTAGGGCACAGGCTTGAGAAAAAGGTGCAGTATATCTTAATCTATTTCAGTTCAAGTGAGGTGAGATCAAATATGGAGGACTTCATCATTACTCCGACGACACCACTGATGTACCTGTTGAAGTGAAACCTATTCTAGTCCTGTTGTCTCCATTTGTCCTTGTCTTTGCCTTTGTCTTCCCACAGTGCCTTGTCCAATGACTTGTTGGATCTGGACCTTTTATCTGGACCCCCACAGCCAGTTGGAGCTACAGCTGCAGTAGCACCAGTCACATCTACCTGGGGAGGTATCTTGCTTGCTTTTGTCTCTTGGTCTGTTGCTTGGTCTAAAATTCATTGCAATACTTTTACAAAAAACCTTGTACTCTTGAGTGTTTTGGATAGTTGGTTACTATTACACGTTAACATTCAAAGAAAATTAGTATATAGCTGTATCTTGTGTATTTTTGTATAACAAATGTAAGATTTTCAGGCAGTGCCTCACAATTAAGGTTTTTACACTTAGCTATTTAAGAGCAGTAGTCGAAAGTTTTAGTATGCTCCAGTAAATCCTAATGAATCCTAAAACAAACGAATGGCACACCAGTTGTAGCAGTAAATTAGACACTGTAGTCATTATTAAAAACAATGAGCACATTAAACTAGCAAATGAGCAGCTTGGTAGCAAATGAGGGAATATTAAACTTGTTTATTACCCTTACTGAGTCCATAACGTAGCTGATGTGCAGACAAAATGTTTACTGCATTTTAAACTAGATTGCAGGTCTTAGTAACCTAACTATATCTAGTAATACTGTAACTGAAAAAATTATTTTTCATTTACAAATTTTCATATTTTCCTGCTGTGTTTATGCAGATCTCCTGGGAGAGGGTAAGTGGCACTCAGAAAAACTGTTCTTCTTGGATTGAGTGTATGTAGCAGCTAGTCCTTCCATCATGCAAATATTACCTTTTGCTGTATCTAATTTTATGCTAATGGGGTCTGTTAAGGCAGACATAGAAGAATGGGCTGTTTGCTGTCTCCTGTTTTCTCATTTCTGCTTCAGTTTATGTAGTCTTGTGTGTCAGTGTCTTTTCCCCCCCCCTCCTATTAGAGGAGTCTTGTTTGAGTCGATGGGGTCCTTGTTCACTGCAGATTCCCTGGGTGCCCCAGCTGCTCCTGCTAGCGCTGAGGCTCTTCTCTCTGAATCCACCCTCACTGCTGAGTCCACCTCCTGTTCCACTGTTCCCCCGACTGCTGCTGCACCCAGTACTGCACCCAGTGCCATGCCTGTTACCACTGAGGTGACGGCAGCTCCTGCTACTGCTGCAACCCCTGCCCCTGCTGCTTCTGCTCTGTCTGCTCCATCTGCCCCCTCTGGCACCACTGATATGGATCTATTTGGAGGTCAGTGGGACAGCTTTGTCAGCACATGCTGACCACACAGGGGACACACCCAGCATCTCTTGCTTTCAACACACAATACGACAGTTTTTACTCAAAATTTCAAATAGGGCCATTGCCTGGATAACACTATAAATGGTCAGTGATGGCACACTTAAATGACAAATTTCGGACCATTTTTGGAATTATATTTTAAAAGACCAGTTTAAAGAGGCTTTACTACCCTCTGCTCCATTGTAAAAATGTAAATAAAAGTACTGTTAGCTTTAAAATCACTGTAAAAAAACAAGCAAGTTAAAAAGACAGTATTCATCCTAACATAATCATGGCCTAAATAATACTATACTTGATCAAAGACAGTGTACTTTAATGACAGTATCACTTTTAGATTATGTCTGCTATCACTCTGTTAAGTACATATTTGTTAATGTTCACATCTGGAACTGAACTACTTACTTGATCTATCAATCATGTTGGCCTCTGCACAGGTTCTGCATGTGCATTGCTTACAGGTGTGCAATAAATAAATAATAATATTCATTAATTATTTACAAATGAAGACCTAACCATACATTATAGAGTATAGCTAACTTTAAATAAAAAGGTAAAGCGTTCCAGTTTTATGCATTTTTGGAGAGGGGGATATAGCAACAAACAGTGCAGTAATCACTTAAGAAAACACAAAATGAGTTCTTTTTGTAGTAACTGTACCAACACCACCCTAAGCTCTATAGTCCAAATCTTGCCCAATGTCAGAATGCTAAATATTACGATAGTACCAATAGCCCATAATCCAAACAGTGGGTATGGCTATGAGTTGTGTGCTGCAAATATTTTCATGTTTTCAAATTCATTTTGCAGCTTTGATTCTCTTTTTTTGGAATTGTATGGTTTACTCCAACAGATTTGTACCAAAATAACTGTAGATTGGCTTTTCCCATACAAGAAAGAAATAAGAAATGAGAAGAACATAAAATAGAAAATACAGTAAAATTTACCTACTGTAATGAACCATTACCGTGGTACTTACAACTAAACAGAAGTGAACAAAATCATGAAAGCACAAACTGCATTTGAACAAGAGCCACACAAAGCAAAGACTGAGAACACAGACATTGGGACTGTTGCTACCACATGGCTTTGTACTTGTCCTCATGCAAATTTTGAATATTTCGTTGATGCGCTTCAACTGTGCTTGTCTATCGCAACTGTTATGCCAGGACTCAAGTACCGATCTGGCTATAAATATATACCGCTTTTTATATTGGGTATTTGGAAACCGAGAGTTTGACTAGATGTAATCAAATTTGCTAACTTAAATGGATAATTTGGTCACAGTAGATTGCTTGTACAGTTGGTCTCCTACTTATGAACTTAATTGCGACCATGTGTTGGTTCAATAGTTGAAAATTTTGTTAATTGACACAGTGTGGGCCTGGGACTTGTAACCAATTCTATATGCAGCTACACATATAATATTTGCTTGTGGAAATGGTGAGATTGATCAAAATGACCGCGCTTCAAGAACTGCATGTCTGCATCTGTATCTGTAAGTTTTTGTTTACTTTGGTTTGTACTACACTTTGGGGGAAAGCATCTCCTGAATATATAAATATAAATGTCAGAAAAATGGCAACTCCACAGAGTGGAGGGCAACAGTGGGGTTTTTTGGACAAAAAGAGCAACTAGCTATTGTGATTACTCTCTGTTTGTTCATTAGGTGAAGCTTTAGCACAATTTAAATTGGTAAGCTAGCTCTTTTTATCAAAAAATCAATACTGAATACTTTTTCAAAAAAATGTATAATGGTGAAAAGTTTGTTACTTGAAAGTTTATTAGTCTGGGACCAACTGTATGGTTTTATTTGTTCTCTTTTATATTTTTTCTCACTTAAAAAATAAATAAATTTTATATTTATATATATATATGTACGTGTATGTATATATATACACACACACACACACACACACACACACACACACACATATATATATATATATATATATATATATATTCCTTATTTTTTTATGCTGTGTTCTCGATTTCTTTCTCTGGTGTCTCAGATGCATTTGCAGCTTCACCTGTTGATGGTCCCGTTGCTGCTGAGGGCGGGGCACCACCTGTCCTGCCAATTCCTGCTACAGATGCATGTGCTGGATCTGGTGGGTAACAGTGTGCTATGTATGTATGAATGTGTGTTTAACTAAGTGAGTATACAGCCAACTGTGTGTGACTGTGACTTAAGTTTAGCAGTCTCATTATCAGCTGTCGTGGGAAAATTATTTGACCATTTCACATGAGACCTTGCTCTGGGGCCTGCTGTCCTCACCACCCTTTCACTGACATGCTCCATCTTCTCACTGTTTCCATTCAGTACAATCCCCCTAGCTAACATTTTTAACTGATACTGTTTACCTTCTGAATATTCAAGTACAGACTCTCTGGGTCGGATTTTATGTATTTTACCAATAATTCATGTTGACTGAGTCATCACTAAAAAAAGATTAATTTACTTTTTACTAATTTTTGACATACGGAACATTGTTATGAAAACATGGTATTAGTTGAGCTTAAAATGAATTGTATTTGATGAGAACACTCATGGAGCTCTGGTGGATTCAAAGGCATAGAATTGCTGAAGATCATGGAGAGAAATTTTTATGCATATAATTTTTTACTTGGAACATTAATTTTATTCTGCACTGAAGCTGTTGGCAAATCCCTTTGAGTCAAAGTAAGAAAATATATACTTCGTATTAAGTCCTCCAAATAGCATGTTCAGAAGAAAATGCCCCATATACAGTACAGAGTTCTTTCTATAGCTTTGAAGTTGGAAGTTGTTGCTTTAGATTGCACACTTCTGGGAATGAAATGACAATATTTCTAGACTCACGTTTGCCTGAGGCTGCAGTTTTAATGTTAATGGGTGCTCCAAACCAACCATCACTGTTCTTTTTCTTTCCTTTTCCCTTCTATATGTGTGGAAGCTTCTTGAGGTTGTACATTTTTGGCTGCTTTTGTGTAACACCCTCCTCTTCCTTTAAGACCCCTTTGCACCATCTGAGGGTAGTGCAGAAGTGGCCCCTGAGCTGGACCTCTTTGCAATGAAGCCCGCTGAGACCAGCCCTGCAGTAGTAGCTCCCACTACTAGCGCCGTGTCGACCAGTGGTCCCGCTGCTCCCATTCCTCTTACCACCACTTCCACCTCCGCCAATACAGCTCCTGCACTAGATATCTTTGGTGGTAAATTCTTCGCCTTGTTTTGTTTGTCCTTTCCACATTTGATAATGAAATTTGCTTAATCCCACATTATGCGTTATTTTATTCATTACAAATTATTTTAAGACTTTTTATGCATAAATTGAGTCAAAAGTTTTGACTTCTCTCTGTCTAAATGGCAAAATAGATTGGAAAGATCCAATCAAGATATTTTACCATTTTGAATAATCCACCGTTTGGCCTGAAACACTGAGTAGATGGGTTGGATTTATCCAATGAGTGGATTAATCCACCAATCTAACTGACTCATTGGAGTAGCTCATCACACAGTTTAACCCATCAATGTGTGTGATCCATTGCATCATAGTTTCTGCTGACTAGTCTAAATCAACAAATGGACAGACGATCCTACTGAATGAAATGACATGCACTGATTGGAATAAACTTCAGAATGGACCCATCCAGTGAATGGAGTAGCCAAACAAGTGGATTAACTAGTTGAGTGGAATATCCTGCTGAGCTTCTCAAAACATTGAGTGGACTCAGTACAAGCCAAGGCACTGAATGAAATACAAGGGCTGACTAGAAAGTTTTCAAACTATATTTATCATTCTGCATTTGAACATTTCTTATGGTTGAAAACCTCTTCCTTTTTAAAGTACCTTCCTTCACACTCTTACTCTGCTAAAAAAACTGTTCAGATGTGCACTAGCAATTTTTGCTGATTTGGGCTTACCTTTTTACCTCTTGAAAAAACAAGCCCATTACCTCTGTTTTAGTCCCACATATTTGTCTCACAGTTAAAGAAACATACCTTGTGGCTGGCATTATGCAAGTGGTTAAACTCCATTCAAGAACTGAACAGAACATGGTCCTAAAACTCATGTGCAGCCAGAAGACCTTGACCTAGACTCCCCCACCACAATGCAGCCACAGCACATATGTGACACGTGCAATACAGTTACTCTCAAAACTTTTCCGTCAGCCCTTATAACTCATCAAGTGGTGTCATCCATTGGACCACCTAAGTAAATAGTTTCAATGACAGAAACTATTTTTACCACTAAGATGATGAGTTTGGCTCAAATTATGATTCAGTTTCATCCTGGAAGTTCTGGCTGCATCAGTTTCAAGCTGAAGGAAGGGACAGAAACCATCCACTCCTAACTTTCTCCAACATGATGGCTATACAGTTTGCATCAATATTCTTATGCTCCATTTTATTTTAGGTGAGCCTTTTTCAGGTTAAAAAGAATAATCTCAAGATACTGTTTTTTTCAGAGTTTATTTTCATTTTTTCCCTCCCCACCCCTGTCAATATATATTGGATTGATTTTAATGTTTATGTCCTTGTTTGTAGATTTGTTTGATTCTATGCCCGAGCAAAGCTCCGCCACAGCTTCCAAAGCAGATGCTGCTCCTAGCATAGACCTGTTCGGTGCAGGTACAGGAGATCACTACTTTTTTATCTTGACACTTGTTTTTCCATCTTCTGCCATCTGTTTCTTCACTGCATCCTGGTTTGTCCCCATTATGGAATGTGCCTTGTGCATGCCACCCCTACTGCTACCTAGCTAGAGAAGTGCTACTCTCTTTTTCTCTCTTTCTCTATCCTGCGTTGACATCCCTGTTTGACCCCTCCCAAAAAAAGACCTGCCCGCTGCCTCCCAGGGTCCCTCTCCTCTGCCTGAGGCCAGCTTGACTGCTGATCTCCTGTCTGGTGAGTCCCCTCTGTCCTCTCTATGTGGGGAGGTCACTGTCCACAGTAGGCCTAGAGGGGTGTCTTACACTACTAAGCTTCATGGATCGGGCAAGAAATCATAGCCCTCTCATAACCCTAGGTATCATCAACAGTTTTTTTTTTTAAGAAAGAACAAAATTAGCTTGTCTGAGCTCTTGAAATTACCATTTTCTATTAAGGTGTCTCTCCAGGGGGTTTGACTCTCATATTGTTGCATGAAGATGAAGTTTTGGCACGATAATAAATATCCTTTACAACTGTTATCCATTACCTGACGGGCAGCATTGCCTTACTGGGGCAACAGGTGGCACAGTGGATGGAGCCTCTGTGTTGTAATTGAAGGAACTGAGTGTGTATCTCACCTCCAGCTGTAGCTCCCTTGAGCAAGGTATTTACCTTGAATTTCTCTAGTACAAATTACCTGGCTGTATAAATGGGTAAATCATTGAAGGTACATTAACGCACTAAGGTACTTTGGAGAAAAGTGCCAGCCAATTAAATAAATGTCAATATACTGTGCACTCAGTTGATCATTTTAAAGATGGCTTTCATTGTCTCTGTTTAGGTTCAATCTTAATGTCACTCAGAATGGGACAAGTACAGTAGTCAGCCTTTTTTATCTCTTATGGGGAAATTAGTTTAAAAGTTGATGTATAAGTGTACCCCCCCTTTAGTTTTATTTTCCATTCAAAGTCTAAAGCAAAAGGTACTATTTCTACCCAATATTTATATGCCAAATATAAATGATTTTATTCTGTATTTCAGTCTGTTTGTAACATGGAATTTTGGAATTTCTATTTTCTAATTTCTATTTCCATACCTTGAAGCCTGAAAAAAATTAGAGCATCAGATTCAGCATGCATGTGTTGGTGTGTGTGTCTTGTTTTGTTATGCCACCCCCCTCGCACTGCATCCCATAGCTCTCTCTCTCTCTCTCTCTCTCTCTCATCCTTTGTACATCTCCACTGTGGCTGGCCACACAGCCATGGCCATGTCTGCCTTCTCAGACCTGGATCATCACTGGGCCACTTTTTCACTTTTTTCCCTGCTTTAGATGCATTCTCTGCTCCAGTGCCTGCACCTGTTGCTCCTTCCTCTGCTAAACCTGACACCGGCGGAGATGTGCTGGACCTGCTTGGCGGTGCGTATTGCACAGTGTCTGAAGCTTGGTCAATAAGCTTATTGGTAAACATGTATTTAATGCTAATATCACATGTTCTGTTTAATATTTAAAAAATACCCAGAAATGGACAGAAAATTAAGTTTACTTCTAGTGTGATATTTAGCTCCATTTTTCTTAAAGTGTAACTCTTTTTTTTCCTATTACACCATAGACTGTATTTACATTTTGATTAAATTGTAGGTTAGGGTATATTCCACATTGCTTATAATGCAAAGTATATGAGACTGAAAACTGCGAGCCATGTGTGCTTCCTTAAGAGCTAGTCACATGCACAAGTTCTTGAGGATGCATGCTCTCTCTTTGTTGTTATCTTTTTTAAACTTTAAGGCTTTTCCATGTCTCTTTAGTAAGCAGACTTAAAAGACTGTTTTTGTGAGTAATAGACAGCATCATGTTTCATCAGTGACAAACGGGTATGCTGTTTTTTTGAGCAAAACCAGTTCAAGGTCATGCTCTCTTAGTTGGAAACCACTAAAATTGGTTGGACGAATAAAATTAAATTTTTTGTGATGCCAGAGTGTGCAGAGGCAGGAAGGTCCCTGCATATCTAGTCAGCAGCAGTAGGAGGACAACATATGAGAGGAAACATAGTAAGATAGAGGATAGAGGCAGAAAGGTACTTTATGTTGGTGAATTGACACGAGGAAGAAGCTCGCTTAATTTACAGTCAAGTCATAGTGCTCATTCGATGTAGATTTGTGCTGCATATGCAAAAGGACTCAGCAAAATAACCTCATTTCTGATGTCGGCAAAATTAATGGAACCCTGAAGGATATTAAATCTGGAGCCAATACTCCACACATCAGATTTTTAACTCAAGTTATTTGTACATTTACTGCACTTTGAAATACAGTGGCACTTGCAGCTTTGAAGAATCATTGAAATCGTGATTCATTACAATCATTGCAGCTTTCCCTCTGTTGATATCTGATAAAACTCGGGGTTGAAAAGTAAATGTAGTATTTCAAGAAAAGGGCAGCCTAGTGGTTAAAGCCACCTTCTACTTTATATCCCACCTCCTGCTGTAGTTTCCTTGAACAAGGTAGTTGCACTGAAATGCAGTAAAAACCACAGTGGTATACAAATTGGTAAATAGTTATTTAACTAAGCACTTTAAGATGCATTCAAGGAAAATAACATTTTAAATAATATAAGTACAAGAGCAGTCCAGATGCTGTTTACAACTGTTTGAATTACACAATTTCAAAATAATGCACCCTACGTTTTACAAAAAAAGTTTCAAAACATATTTCTGACTATTTTCTGACTATTAACTAGTAACAGAGCTGGCTGAGGTGTTAACTAGACTGTGTGTGTTGTGTGGTGTGTGTATTGTTTGTCTCTAAAGAGTGTTTGCCCACAGTTTTTGACTGTGTGATACTGTATTTTTGTGCCATGTGTTTGTGGAGTTTAAAGCAGCAGTATATTCCCATCTGCATACATTTCATATGTCCACATTTTAAGGTGTGTGTTTATCTAAACAAGTATGTGTGTTGGTCTACCTATACATGTGTGGGCAGGTGTAAGTGTGGGTGATGACTCTCCTCCCCTCTCTGTCTGCCAGTAGCAATGCGGAAGTGCTGGCTGACTAACCCTTCTCTGCCCCCATGCTGCACTGTGGACAGTAGACACCTTCGGTGGGCCTGCTTCTGAGATCCAGCCTACTGGTGCTGGAGTGCCTGCCACCGACCTGCTGGCTGGTAACATTCTGGACAGTCTGTACTTATATCTCTTCATATCTGTGATTGTATCTTTTCCTGCTTGCACCTATATATCTCTTTGTCTAGACCCATGTCTCTTCCTGTCTGGATCTGTATCTCTTGCTGTCTGTACTTGTTTCTCTTCCTGTCTGGATCTGTATCTCTTGCTGTCTGTACTTGTTTCTCTCCCTGTCTGGATCTGTATCTCTCTCTCTCTGTACTTGTATCTCCTCCTGTCTGTAAGCATATCTCTGCCTGTCTGTACCTGTATGTGTCACTGTCTGTGCCCATATATCTTCTTGTCTATACCCTGTAGAAAGTTATAAGTTCATAATCTAATACTAGTGAAACATACCAATCACCTCTGGTGAGAATGGGGAGAAACTGACTGTTGACCTAACAGCAGCTGAGCAGTAACAGTATACGTTTCCACTCCTGATATGCACGTTCTTATATGTTCCTTACTTTGGATAAAATTAAGCAAAAGAAACTGAGATGCTAAGAGACGAGCTATGTAAATGTGCCTGAATATCAACACTAACAAATATGAAACTAGTGATCCAACTTTCTGTGCTAAGAAATGCAACACAATGAGTTTTATTGGAATATTGTAAATATACAATCTTGCCTTTTCCAAGAATGCCATACCTTTTTTAAATACTGTTTTTTCAGTTATGTATGTGAATTATTCTTTGTATCTTCCATACAACTGCTACAAAACAATATAATCTTGCTTTTCCTAAATAGTAATGTACACTACATTTAAATTATCTCACATAAGTAAAAGTATAATTATGTACTATGTACTATTCTTATACAATTATCAAATCTATTTTATTGTATATACTAGTAATAACAATTTATTACCCTTTTGAAGTCGTAAGTAATGACAGACTTACCAGTTCTGCAATCAGCTGTTTTTACATCTGAAGGGACAGTTTGTAACTACAGTGTTTTCAATGTTATATATAGTCTTTTGTGTGTGATTCCTATAGTGCTGTTTTAAATGTCCTTCCAGGGTTAATGACCCCCAGCCCAGCTCCAGCCCCATCTCCATCCCTCGCACCAACTCTGGCTGCAGCCCCAGCTCTGAGCCAGAACAACTTGCTGCAGTCTGGCTTTGACACAGCGTTCGGTTCTGCCCCGGCCTCAGGCCCTGCCCAACCAGCAGTGTCTTCTGGTGGTTTTGATGCATCAGGTAGGTTTGTGTACCACTGACTTAGCTGCTTACTGGTTCTCAGGCTGTTCATATATCATGAAATATCATGTTTTTTCCAAGCAATATCAACACAAAGTCACTAAATGGGAGAAGTTAGGGCCACAGGATCTGTCATTTTCTTCTGAAAAATGAAGAAAAACTGAAGACAGACTTTCTTTTGAAGGTGAAGACTAGCTGATGCTTTCATTCAAAAAAATGTTGAACTGGGTTTGGCAACAGTAATTGGTAGTGAGGAGGAATATAGATGTGCACTTGCTGCCAGTGCAGGTCTGTCAAAGCTGGGCCTTTTATATAGTACTATAATATATTTCTGTTGTATGTGAATGATTTATGTAGCATATCCTTGAACGTGTGATTTAACCATTTCTGTTGCTGTAAAACTTTAGCAGTATTTAGTCCATATAGCCTACTTATACACCATTCTATGCTTGAGTAAGATACATGGATCTCTATGTTTAATTGCTCAATTGAAACAAGTAGCAGGGACAGTAGGTAGAGTAGTGGTTAGACCTGCTATCCATGGACTTGTAGGTTGTAGGTTTGAATTCCCCCTCCTCCTTTAATACGCTTGAGCAAGGTACTTTAAATTGTTATAGCAAATATTACCTGCCCACATAAATGAATAACTAATTGTAGGTAGTTTAACATTGTAAGTCAATTTGGAGAAAAGTATCAGCTTAATGTAGAAATGAGAAAATGGCAACCTATAAACTCATGATGTGTAAGGCATAAACACACCTCTTGAGATCAGACAAACTGGATCTGACAAAGACAGCAATAAGATACTGAACACAAGCTTTAGTAGAATGACATCACAATAGGAGCATTGCTCACTGGAGGTAGAATAGGAACTTTTTTGTAGAGCCATGGATTCCTTCAAGTTGGATGGGGACATTTAGAAGGACACAGACCAAGGCATGCTGGACAGGGAAGCTGGAGGGGCACTGTACTTAAGGTGCATTCGTTGTGGCTTGTCTTCAGAAGTATCTGGGCTTTCCTATTTTACTCCAGTTATGCCAATATATGTATGAGATGAGATAAAGAGGCTCAGTTGCATATCTGCTATTTGTTAGCAGCTCGACATGCTTATGTTCTATGTAGGATGATGAGTACCATGATAAAAGGGTAATCCATTAATCATTAAAAGCTGGGTTGTAGGGTAGTTGTCACCATATTTTTTAGACCTATATAAAAGAAGAATAATGACATGTCACCTTCAGCAAGATAAGTACTGGCCATCATCTTGTAAATGCAGACAGCTGGAATCATTAACAAATAGTAAGAGGAATATTCGCAGATGGAGCATGGTCTGCTGCCAGGCTCCTAATATATGCAGAGTGTTTGGACTGTTACTCAAAGAAGTGATGGCTGACTGCTGCTGTGACTGGCTGTGCATGTATAAAATGGCTGTTTTTTGCTTCTTGCCTGTATCCCAAATTATTTCTTGTTTCCTGCATGATAAGATAATATTACCTTTAATGACAAAAGAATTTGCCAACCAAAATGCACTGCAAATATTTTGTATAAAACCAGTATAAACCACCCAGAAAAATGAATACAATGCAAAAAGAATCAAGTCATATGTAAGATAATATTTTAAAGAAGATAACTTTTTTGCACATACAAGGTGGGTGCTCATTCAGACACATATAACATAGCAAAGCAACTCAGAATAATATGAATAGTTGAAGTGGAAAGAGCACCAAGTTTTTCCTCCACAAAATGCTGAGACCAAACAGACCTACACATTTACATTTTCAAATTAATGTAAATAAGAAGAAAAGTAATAAAACACAAATAATACAAATACAATGCTGACCAAATCCTCAATGAATGAATTTGTAAATTAATTTGAAAGTACAGCAGTATGGTTGAGTAATATGGAGGTATTAGCTCCAAGGGTCTAATTTAGTTTTAGGACCCTGGACTTGGTCATTATATAAAAAGCATAGACTTATTTTTTTTAATCAAAACAACACATGTCCACTGTCTAAGCTGCACTTTAAATATCATGCACCAAAAAAGAGTGAATGTGGCAGAAAGCCAAGAGTCCAACACCATATCCAGTATCCGTTTGCATATCATTCCTCATCGGTGGTTCTTGTGCCTGTTCCTAGCTGACAATTTTTTGCAATTTACATCAGCTGGCTACTATAATGAACTAAAAATCATGTCATGTAAAATTACTGCACGATGCTAGCTTAGTTCAAAATGGTGATAACATCTTAATTACTCAGCATGTTGAGGTGTTAGTCCTAGCACTACAAATACAACATGGTATTATAAACTGGACTGAAATGAACTATAGCCTCTGTGTAACAGACAATATACTCACTTCAAAATTTAATTTCTGACTTCAGCTAAACTATTGCTAAATAGCTTTATATGAAATACTTGTGCACATGAAGCTTTTATTGTGAAATCTGTGCAGGACAAAAAAGCCTTTCAAAGATGTCGAGTTGATTAAAAAAACATTTGTCGGTGATATGGTGGAAAAAGTTTTAAGTCACAGTGAAAAAACAAATGAAATGCTCACAGAACTGTTGGGACAAGTACCATTATCAGAGACTCGTGCAGTGAAAAGAGAAGTTTTTGGCAGACTGCTTGCCTGTCGGCAGGTTGCTGTACAATCTAAAGAAAGCAGATTTCATTTCGCTTGCCATTGAGTCATCTTGTGACAAGACTGACATGGAAGAGTTATTGATGTTCATGACATTTTTTTGTCTGGAACAGCTGCTTTGTTTGCTCCCTGTACATAAATGCAAAACTGGCAAAATCATTTTTAATGAACTCGCAACTTTAGAACACTGCTGCAACTTCACGTCTCATTTCAACCCAACCTTGTCACTTCTCTCAATGAATGGTCAGTAAAGTCATATTACTCCAGTTAGGCCTACCTAATCAATTACACTTAACATAATAATAATAATAATAATAATAACAACAACAACAACAATATACAATAAATACATATGTCGTATGCAGTTAATATTTCATATGAAACTGACACACTGGTTCTTGGATTTGCATTGTTCTTTGAATTTGGCCCTTGAGGAAAAATAATAGGGGACTCCTGCTATAGGTAAAGGCATAAGGAACAAGGCTGTGATATGGGACTCAGTGCTTATAAGCCCAGCTATGGAAATGCAGCTGCTCAGGACTGTGTGCTTATGGCGCTACAGTTCACCATTGCTCTCTCTCTCTCTCCTCCATGTGCACATGCTGTTTTTCTAACCCCCACCCTGTGCCACCCTTTACATCTTCCTCTGCCCTCCCACTGTCCACCTCTGTCCCTTTTGTTGATTGCTGTCTATCTGCTGGGTCATTGCTTGGTTCTACTGTGTGAATGGTGAGTTCTGGCTTTTACCCAAGCTTTATTTCACACAATGCTATACACCCTGAGCTGTTATCATTTTCTTCAAGTTGATGACAAACAAACAATTTAAATGTCTCATAACTGTAAATGGCTTGTCTGACAAGATTTCTGGAAACTTCTTGTCCATGGTAGTTTTTAACACACTGCTGTACAGCAGAAATAGGCGTCTGTGCACTGTTGATACTGTGTGAGCAGCAGTTGTGGGGAGCCCTACAACAACTGTGTTCTGTACAGTGGTCCTGTCTCAGTGCATGCTGGCCTGTCCTCGACAGTTCTCCACAGTTATGGAAGAATGTGACCTCTGTGGCCATCACATTCAGCTTGTTAATTTCCTCGTGTCATGATACACTGTGACGGTAGCTTTTTTACTCTGCGTCTGAGTCTGTGTTTTCTCTTGCTTGCGCCTCAAGTGTTTGATGGATTAGGTGATCTCCTCATGCCTGCCATGGCACCACAAGGCTCAACAGCACCACCTGTGGCAGTAACTGGATTGGCAGGAGCACCACCTGCAAAAGCCATTGGAGGCGATCTTGACTCTTCCCTGGCGAACCTGGTTGGAAGTATGTTTTTTTTGGGGGGGGGTTCAGACTATGTATTGTTCCACATGGAAGTGCCAGGAGCGTAATCTAATGAGTCAGAATCAGATCAGAATAGAAAGCTAGTTGTTGTGTACTTAAGAGTCTTAAGTAGGATGCCAGGGAGTGTAGTTAGTGCTTAGTACTGCTGCCCTTGCACCCAAAGGACCAAGCTTTGAATCCCACTTCTTGCTGTAGTTCCCTTGATTTTAAGTACTTTTCTTTAATTACTGTATTAAAATTACCTAATTGTATAAAGGTGTAAATCAGTGTAATGTAACATCATTAATTGTTTTGGAGAGAAATGTGAGCTTAAAGAGATACAAAGTAATGGGGTCTGAGCTGCCTTTGTTATGTGGTATTGTCTATATTACTTTTGTTTCTTATTTCCTGTTGTTGGATGTTTCATTTGTTTATTTTTATGCACTTTTCTAAACTTCCAGTGTGATTTTAGTGTCTTTTTGATGTTGTCCAGTCACTACATTTTTGTGTTTACAATACTGTAGCCCTTATGCAAGTTCTCATTAATCTAATGTAATATGAATCTAATTTAATACTCCAAAGGAAGATTGTTTTGAACATGTAACCACCTGGTTATAGACAGGGCTTTCATCTGATAACTGTAGTTTTTTGTGTAGTTGCAAAAGTAACAGACCAAAAAGCATTGCTTTTAATAAGTTGCTGCATTTGTTCATCAGGTGTTTCTTCAGGTCCTGTTCCCCCTTGTTAAAGTCCATTCCTTGGATTCAAAGAACCTAGATTTGAATCCCAGTCGATGCCATAGTTCCCTTGTGCGATACAATAACTACAAAATGCTCGAGTAAAAAAAATTCCCAGCTGTACGTACTGGTACCTCATTGTAAGAAACAATGTAATAAATTTCTTTAGAGAAAAAAATGTGAGATAAATAAATGTAAATGTTGCACTGTTGATGGGGGAGAACTTGGTCCTTTTCACCACGGGACACCCTCTGTAGGCAGAAGCAATGATTTCATTCTTGAATCATCTTGTTCAGTGGGTGAATGCAGTGTCCTTACATGTTTTTCTTTGACAGATCTGGGCATGGGGAACCAGAAGAAGTAAGAGCACCTTCTTTTCTTTTTCCTTTTCTCTCTTTTCTCTATCTTCTCCCTTTCTTTTTTCTTTTTTATGTATGTACCTTTTTCACCAATGTAAACCTTGTGTGTAGCTGTCCAACAATTTGGTAGTGTTAAACCATGCTACCTAGTCAAAATAGCAGAAACTGAGGATGATTGAGTTGTGAAGGTAGAAAAGCACTAGTAATTTCTCCTGGGTAGCTCTGTATTCATAAAGGAGCTGTACCTGTGGGTGCAAATGGAATTGTTTTATGGAACCATTATAATAGTGTAGCTGTGGATTTTTTTACCCAGGTCACTGGGTGAATAACTATCTCTAGAAGGCAGAAACAAAAATTACAGCATGAATCATCATGTATTTTACAGTTTAACTTATTGTAAAAATAAATCCCTCATAAAACTTAATACACTCCCATTTTAGCTGATGCATACCCACCATAATGGTAATGTGTTATGACGCATGAAGATCATAGATTACTGAAATAATAAAAGCTTGCAAAATACATAAGCGTGGTATTGTTACCATTTCTGCACTTTTCTGCTGTGAAACTGCAGCCCTGTATGGTTCCACTGAAGTCATACTAAATCTTACAAAAACTCACTTGAATTGTGTTTTGAGTGAGAGAGTGCAACCATAACATGAGCTAATGGGAATGGATTATTCAGATGATGCTGACTGGCTGACCTTTATCCACAGAGACATGCAGTGGAATGAGAAGAAACTAACAGGGGGGGCCAACTGGCAGCCACAGGTGGCTCCTACCAGTTGGGGTGCCCCTGGTGCTCAAATGGTAAGCATATTGTGTTGGGTTACTGCACCGCTCCTAGGTCACTGTTAACAGTTGTTTACATCTGCTGTTCTGCTGCTGTTTTTCTGTCAAGTGCTGAAGAAGAAGTCAAATCTACAGTGAATGTTGTACTTTGCATGTGCTGCACTCTTGAAGGTAAAGCACAGTAATGTCCTTGATTTCTTTTCAACACTCACCTCTCAGCCTGGATCCTCTCCTGGTGCTCCTGGTGGAACACCCCCATCTGGAACAATGGCCCCACCCATGGGTGCACAGCCAGGATTTGGCATGGTAAGAGACCAAACACTCACTTTTGCAGAATTTATGGACCTTACAAGGGGTTTCCTTACAGTCTTCCTCTTATCCCCACAGCCCCCGGCAGCTGGGGCTGGTGCTCCCATGAT
Source organism: Arapaima gigas (assembly GCA_900497675.1). Taxonomy (NCBI): domain Eukaryota; kingdom Metazoa; phylum Chordata; class Actinopteri; order Osteoglossiformes; family Osteoglossidae; genus Arapaima; species Arapaima gigas. The sequence continues at coordinate 49,595 of UFQX01001043.1, forward strand.
GCCTCAGATGTTCCCTCAACCCATGATGAGGCCCCAGTTCCCTGGGGCAAGTGTATCTGGAGCTCCAGTAAGTGTTAATTGATTTTGAAAGTGACTGTACTGCAGTCTGTATGTACTGCAGCTGTGTATAATTGAGTTTTAATTTTTACATGACGGTTTTAATTATTTATTGTAATGGTTTTAGAAGGTTTTTAATAAAGTCAGAGATGATGAATGGTGAGATTATAACTGTCGCGTTGGACAGTTTGGTGACGCTTGACATAGTCAATGCGAGTCCATTCTGATCCGGTTTAAAAAAAAAAAGTACTGCAGCTGTGTGATGGTGGGGGTGTCAAGGTTAAGAACTTCGGGCTATCCACCAACACTAGGACTGGTTTCTGTGCAGACCCTGAATTGTCACATCCAGTAGTTTAACCTCTACTTAGTGAGTGATGTTTCTTCAACTTTGCAACACAGATATGAAGATTGAATTTTGTATAAAGCCTGGGAGATGTGGCCAAGAGACTTTTGAAAGGATATGAAACAGAGATAATGAGCAGGGCACTTCAGGGTTATTGCCATGCTCAAGAATGTTACAATAGGAGGTGAGATTTAAACCTGCGACCTCTGAGTCCATAGGCACCCCCCAGAAGATCACAGCAGCCACAGCTGCCTCCCCCACCTCTTTTCCTTCCTTTGTCATGTTGTAGCACAAGCCGTGAAAATTAACCATAAAAAAGGAGTGTGTGCTTATGTTGATGTTATCTTCCCCCTCTGTCTCTGTAACATGCCCAGTTTTTTGTTCCATACGCGATTTTCTTCTCTACTTGTTTCCAGCTATCTCCTGGACCAGCTGCAACTCAGAGCCCTAAAAAGCCCCCGTCTAAGGACCCTCTGGCCGACCTCAATATCAAGGACTTCTTATAAACCCCCAAGGTACTACTTAGAACCCAAAGGGTTATATTAACTGTGGACTCACCCTAACCAGGTTTAAATGCACTTTAACTGTTTCCACTGCCTCCTTTCTGCTTCTCTGAAGTGAGCAGGGTTACAGATCTAAGAAGGAACGTAGAACACACATATTCATGTATGTATGTATGTAGAATGTATGTATGTATAAACACTGCAGCAGGCCAGGGGAGCTGCATTGCTGCTATGTGTGTGTTGCACATACTGTTCAGTGTGGTGATTGTCAAACGGAAATTTGCACTTACAGTCTAAGGGTCAACAGAGGTAACTGTTGACAGCGCAGCCGAAGCAGGCTGTCGTAATACACACACACACAGCCACCCTACACACAAGAGCATAAAGCCATTGTCACACTGACTCACATCTCTCACTGCCTCTGTCTCTCTTTTTCTCTCTGCAGCTCTTCTATCCATACAGACACACTGAGAGCAGCTTCTGCGTGTTTGCAGGCATTGATGGCCCCCCCCAGAAGATCACAGCAGCCACAGCTCCCTCCCCCACCTCTTTTTCCTTCCTTTGTCATGTTGTAGCACAAGCCGTGAAAATTAACCATAAAAAAGGAGTGTGTGCTTATGTTGATGTTATCTTCCCCCTAAACAAAAGACAAAAAAGTAAAAAAAAAAAAAAAAACTATAGNAAGGAGTGTGTGCTTATGTTGATGTTATCTTCCCCCTAAACAAAAGACAAAAAAGTAAAAAAAAAAAAAAAAACTATAGTGTATTTTGATCCTTCCTTTTTCAGTGTTGGCATTTAAGTTGAGTGATGAGTGTGTGTTTGATGCTCGCCCTGTGTGGTGGCTCTGCCCCTCGTGACAGACGGGCAGTTGTCTGGTGTATGCATCCTCCATTACAGAAAGTTTTTGGTGTACATAAATCTCCTGCAGAAGTTCTCTTTTTTCCCGTCTTCTCTGTATCTGTTTTAAGAGCATATTAATGTGGATCTAATAAAAATCTTAAGTCCTATGATCATTATTTTACCTCCCATCTAATTTGGGAATAAATATTGATATATGAAATATAAATATATATGTAATGTTTGAGAGGTCCTGAGACTTGCACCCTTTAAGTTTTTGATGTATGTCTTTAGTCTTTGTTTTCATACGTTGAGCTCCTCGCTCTGTTATTTATACTGTGTTTAAATTTGTACTGTATGTACTTCAGGATATTTTGTCTACAGATTTTACTTATTATTTTAAAATAAAAATGGTTATATTTTAGTTATTTCAGAAGATTCAAAGGTACACAGGAATTGTCCTCATAAGTTGTAGACAGAAGGCAGTATTGAACCCCAGTTACAAAGTTGGAGTGCACCTGTAGAGTAGCGTTCACAGAGGGTTGGTCCCGCCGTTCTGTTTCTCGTGGAACGAGCACTGTCTATATCAGTGAGCTGTTGTGTTTGACTCTCATAGTAGTTAGTGTTTTATTCTTACCAGACCAAGCTCGGTTACTGTAGTGTTATTTTTGTATTTACCTTTGAATAAAAAAGGGTTTGGTTCCAAAACCATTTCCTGGGATCATCCCATGCACCTGACCTCCCCCCACCACCACCACCACCTTCCTGGTTGATGTACACATGGTGTTTTCTGTTTCTCTTCCTCTTGGTGAACAGTTGTTTTCTGTGTCGGCACAGGCAAAAAAACTTCAAGTGTCCATTAAAGCATTTGAACAGAGGTCACTGTTGGTCAGAGTTGCTGTTAGTCTCTGTGGGCAGCCAAGTAGAAGCCGTGGAGTCAGTCTGACTGTAGAAACCGTACATCGTTTGTTTCATTCCAAGTGACCGTGTCAACAATTGTTGTGAAAAAAAATAAAAATAATGGATAGATAAAGAAACTTTTACTTTGTTTAAAGATGGCTTTTGTTTGTTTTTTGGTTTAGCCCCCATGCATGTATGCTATTTGAAATGCAATAAATACATTGACTTAAAGTGCTATGTGTAGCAGCGTGAGGACATGCATCTCCACCAGCCATCTTCATGGATGTGTGATGCCTGTGCAGTATAGATTGGTTTGGTCTGGAGAAGCCAAGACACCTGAGCTTTCTGAGGAACCTAACAAAATAATTTTAGCAGAAAGGGAACATAGGAATAGTGTAAGTGCAATTGAGTCAAAGTAAACTGTTAGCGACCCTCTGTGATGGTTTTAGACATCCTATGCAGAGCCATTTGTGCTCAGTGACTGAGTGGTCAGTTAGGGGACTGAGAACACCACTATCCCAACAGCAAGAAGGGGTTTTTATCAGTTGCTCAGTAACAAACTTTATTTATAGTACATTAAGTTCCAAATTTCTACCTAATAAAACACTGAAAAACTACATTTGTCAGTGAGTTATGACTACATATTTTGCTTAGAAAAACTCATAGATGTACAGAAAAATGGAAGTATTGACTTTTCAAGTCTATCAAAGTATTTATTTTATAGATGCAAAACAAATCATTGAACACTAAGTTATGAAAAATTCCTAAAAATGAACAGCACCAAGACTTCCTCATATAACACACAGTACCAGCACAGAAGTGCACACTAACTAATACAGTATACAGGATATAAAGATTATACAGGACGTAACAGACCCTTCTGGATCTGTTTATAATTCTGTTCAAGTCTTACATTACAGCCAAATGTAGAAACTTACTTCAAACAAGACTTTAATTACCTTAATGGCTTTTAGATTTTAGTTGATTTATGTTTATTGCCATTATCTTTCCATCATTTCATCAAGTATATACAAAGGTTTTATTATGAAGGAAAAAAACTTTTCTGGATTAGACAACATTGGCAACCACAGTACATAAAAATCAGATCAAGGATCGTCCTACTGCATCCGCAGCAGCAAAAATATTTTGCAATTTGCTGAACAAACCCATCAGCTGCAAAAAGGAATTGGTATTTTCTTCTTTTGGAAAATATTGTTGAAATTAGTGTTTCTTTCTAAAGTTGACTTTGCCTGGAAATTAGAGGTCTTCGTGACAAAGTAGTATTTGCATTCAGTATTCAAATAAATAAAAATCTACACTGGTAAAATTCTCTTAACTGCTTTTTTACCCCTCAAGTTTCTATTCTTCCATTCAAGAACGGTGTTGAAGGCATTTGAGTGTAACACATCTTGCTGGACCAGTGTTGGTAATGAGTGCGCAAGCTGGTGTCTGGGGGAAAATCCCACACTCCTTAGGTGCTGCTGCAAGCGCTGGAGTTCCCATGGATCCAGTGGCAGATCTGGGCGTATTTTTCTGGTGTGATCCTTACTGCCACATTGTAATCCTGCTGCACTCCATTCACATCCACCCACTTGTGCCCGGAGAAGACCGCTATGATTTTCCTCTTCCACTTCTTTTTGCCAGGTTCTTTCAGGCGGATATAGACTCCCGAACCGCTAGATCCAGGCTGAGCATCGCAGTACTGGTACAGAAGGTCACGGGACTCATTTGAGACAGAGCAGAAACGATACACGAGCTGACCTGACCGGTCATTGTCGAAACCGGAGAAATGTATGCGCCCAGCTGGAAACTTCTTAACAGATGGGACGATGCCCAGATCCATAAACCTCTGCTTTTGTGGACGTTTCAGTTCCAGCAAGGCGTAGTCGTAGTCCAAGGCCACTTCCTGGGACACATCCTTAAACCATCCTTTGGGGATTTGTGTCTGCTTCACCCTGGTCCACTGGAAAACAGGCTGTTGTGGCTGGACACTGCGTCTGCTGCGCTTCTTCGCTCTCTGCCGTTTCCGCTGCCCTGTTCTTTCCCCTCTTCTCCTGCCCCCTCTCCCAGGAGCCCTTTTGCCAACGCCTTCACGTTTGGAGCGCAGTTTCAGAAAGCCAACCCGCAGCTTCTTGGCATCCTTCACATAGTCGCGGCCATCGTGGATGCAGTGTGCGGCCGTGAGCACATGCTTGGGGGACAGCAGGATGCCGGAGCAGCCCGATGAGACCTTGACAGTGGTAGAGAAGGGATAGCTGGTGGAATACTGTAAGTCGGCGATGGTGAAGCGGCTGTCTGGGCCATACAGCTCCCTTCTGTGGCGGAAGTGAGTGGAACCATTAAGCACAGTGTCTTCCCAGGCCAGCCCAGCGCTCTGCAGAGACACTGCAGTCAGTGTGCGGGTTCCGTTCTCATACATGGTCTCATACGACAAGAGCTGCTCCAGCTTGGCCACACTGGGTTGTGACAGCTGGCTTTGGCACTCGATCCCACACACGCCACCTAGCTCACTGCCAGCTTCAGCTGTGAAACCAGGCCTCCCAAGATGCACAGTGTGCTTGTCCCGTACGAGTGGTACTTTCCTCCGGAGCCAGGTGTACACATCCTCGTCCTGAATCGTGCTCTCAACCACACTCACAGCAGAGGCCAGTACTGCTCCTATTGCCAGCAAGGCACACAGAGGAAGATGGTCCACGGTGCGGCACCTCATCGCTCTGAAAAAGACATGTGCAGTTATGACCAATGTTGAAATCTCTTTTCTTACTAATTTCTAATATTGTCTCATGTACTGCATTATGCAGAAGTTACTGCTTATTTCATATAACAAGGCTATTGGACTCATGGTCCGTGAGGGCCAAGTCCAGGATCTTGGCTAGACCACAGGTCTTGGTTCCTCTAGTAGTATGATTTGAATAGCTGTCATCTTTACTTAAGATTTTTATAAGCTATACATAGATGCCAAAAAGGTGCAGGAATTTAAGACCATACGCTGGATAAACAAACACTCTAAGTAACCAAAATACATCATTTCCACTGACTAAGGTACTTAACCTTCTGATTGTATTTGCAATGTGACTAAAATCATCATAGGGAAACCTAAATTTTGCTCACTTTTTACAAAAGCATCTGTTAAGAAACAAAAAAAGTTAATACTACTATGGCTGATTGATGCTGGGCCACATCTGTACATTTTAAGTTGAGGCTCTACATTGGAACTGTACTGCTGCAAGTAACTGGCAAAAAACTCTTCTTCAATTCCGTGGGCATAGTGGGGGTCTTTACCCTACCTTCAAGTAGGCCTAATTCATCCACCCATTTTCAATTTCAATTTTTTCACCTTGGACCTTTTCCACTGCAGGTCACTCAGTGGCCAGAAGGAGGCGCTGCTGCTCCATCTGTTTTATGTTCTTGATCGGAAGAACAGAAAACCTGTTTATCTACTGCTGTCCAGTTCAATATAAATGCCATTACTTACGGCTGGAAGCATTTATTAACAAATAAACATGAGAATTAATTACTTGTATCTCCGCTAATTTACTTCATATCAGTGTTTTTATACTGTTTACGTATAAGCTTCAGTCTCCTGGATACCAGACTCTTGAAGAGCAGACCTGCAGCTTGTACGTCTGAAGTGTCACAGACCTATTTATAAACATTTTAATAACATTATGAAACAAACAATTCCATATTAAATAATTATTTAAAGATTCGACACACTCCCATTTATGCTACCAGGTATAAATTAGGATACTATAATTTTCTGTACTATGTCTTTGATTTCTAGTCTGGTGCAATGTAGTAATAAATGTAAATAATAGACGGTGTAATTAACGGACATAAAAGAGCATCAAAGTGCCGACGGCAAAACTGGCGGTTTTTAAACTGTCGGGGAATTATTTAAAAATAAAACGAGCGCTTTTATTTAGGAAAGGTGCACTTTTCAAAAAACGGGTTATTTTGCATCTCTGTCTGTTAGTTACCTAGCTGTTCAGCGCCAGTTTGACAATTTGATCATCGATTCAGTTGACCAGTTACTGGGTTCTCGACCCGTTTTTCGGGACTCGAAGCTGCAGCCGTCGGTGCGGAATGAATCCCTCCGGTAACGGCGGCTCCCTTTTCTCCGACAGCCGCACTTTCCCGATCAAATGTAACAAGACATTCGTACCCAATCTTATGAAAAACAATTAATAACAGCACGCACTCGTACACACCTTAAATAACTAGTAAATCTTAAACTTGCAGCCTAAATGCCAAACAACTTAATAAAAGGTATGAAAAACCTTCATCACATCTGAGGGACGGAAACCGATCAGTAGCGAGAAATTCTCCCTGTATGCAGCTCCAAACACCTGCGCCAGTCATTCAGTACTTCACCTGGTTATCATTTAATAACCTACCTGGTTATTAATCAGCAAGTAAGTTATCAGTTATTCCACTTGACAACTAGTCAACAGACTTTTCATTCAGTCACCCGCTTAATTAGCAATGAGTAAAACATCTTAACGTTCATTCACTATCCTGCCTGCGATTCGATAACCTACCTGGTTGTCTGTTGATCGGTAGATAGTTACAGATTCGCAGATATTTCTTAATTTGTCTTCTCTTGCAGTCATAACTTTTTAAAGGGACAGTTTGGTGCTGAGAGAGGAGCTTGGCCGAGTGCTGTCCGCGCGCTCCTTGCGTGAATCGTACATGACGCTGGAATAAAACCCGCGGGGAAGCGGGAGGGACCAACTTCTGCACTCTGCCAACAGCCCTGCGCAGGGTTTGGAACCCATAAACCGCGCCATTTTTCGTCAGTAAACTTTCCTCAAGTTTTCATTCAAAGGCGGTCATTTACCAAGTCGGATTCGTTCCAGAGTCAGCGGCGCTGCCGCCGTGCGCGCGCTCTCACGTGACCGCGGTCAGTAGCGCCACGCGGATGCGCTAACCAAAGCCCAAAATCTGTTATATACGTTTTTTTTAAGCTTTTGTGTAATACGCATCGCCGTTGCATCTCTACGACTCTCAATATTGCAAAATTATTATTGGAAAAAAATAATGCAAATTTTAAATGTGACGTTATTGTTGTTCATTCATTCAGCCGTATCCGACCCTTTAAAACTTTAAAAAGTAGTGTTCAGAAAGTTGGGATCTTATGCAGAGTGGAATTTTTTTTTCCTTTTCCTTTGGTGGATTGTATCGAATGTACTTGGGTTTAACTACTTTAATTGTATTTTTTGTATTCATGTTGCTTTTGGTTTACAAATGCAGAACATGAATTCTGATGGTTATGTATTAATCCCAGTAAAATAAGATGTAGTTTCAGTGCTAATGTGGTGTATTTTATTCAAATGGCTGTCTTTTATAGTTAAATACTATAAAGGCTATGTACTATGATACAAAAGTTTGGGGTGTTGCAAATAAGAAATAACTTATTCAGAATTTTTCATTTAGTCATGTCCCACCCTTCGTGACGTCATGGACTTCAGCACACCAGCTCTGTCTGTCTCTCTCAGGTTCATGTCCATTATTTTAGTAAAATCCTCCCTCCACCTCAGCCACCCCTTCTCCTCTTAACTTGTCTTTCCCAGCATCAGTCTTTTCTAGTGAATCCTGTCTTCTTATTGACCTAAGTAACTGAGTTTTAACTTCATTATAAGTGCTTCCAATGAGCAGTTTGGTTTTATTTCTTTCAGTATTGACTGGTTTGACCCTTTCGTGGTCCAAGGGTCTCTCAGCAGTTTCCTCCAACACCACAATTCAAACACATCAATTCTCAACCTTTGTTATGGTCCAACTGTCACAGCCATAGGTTACCACTAGGAAGACCAGTAGCCTTAACTACACTGACTTTTGCCAACAAAGTAATGTCTGAACCAATAAATAATGCATACAAATACATATTTCACACATTGGCAAATATATGTTAATTTACCCACCCCGTAAAATATCGAACTTTTTTAGCGTGTGTTTTTTGTTTCCATCCCAAATTTCTGGGTTTTGGTTCTATGCAGCATTATTGAGCAGGTGTTTTGAGACCCAACATACTGATGGGGACTGAAATGCAACTGAGCCAGTCAGAGTTTGAAAGCACTACATGAATAGAAAATAGGTATAATATACAAAGCAACAATACTTTGGGACTTCATTTGCACCTTAAATTTATAAAATCCACAGATTTGGGAAACACTTTAAAACGAAAAATATTTTCCTTCCTGGTGAAGGCGCATCAGAGCCACAACATGAGTCTCACATCATGCTTCTTGAGAGGGCTGTGAGTACAAGTTACCCTTTTTTGAAGTGAGAAATTTAGCTGTCTTGTTTTGTTTATGTAGTTGCTACTTTTGTTGTTGCATTATACCTATAACTTTAGTAATCATAGAAATTTTTTTCCTCCCAAATCATCTGCACATGGCTTCTGAAATACAGTAAAATAAAGGCCACCTCCAAGAATACACTGGATACTTGTCATTCGAACTATTTTTTAGGCTAATATAAATTTGAGCTTGTAATATGTAATGAGCTTGTAATTTCAAAAGAGAAGTACTGGATTAGACCAAACTGGATTAGACTAACCTCTGCACCCATTTAGCCCATTTTCCACACTCATCCATCTTTGCGTTTGAACCTTGTTCTGCCCAACCTTGTTTGTGGTGCACATGGTCTTCTCTACCTCCCTGTCCCTCTTTGGGTGGCTTCACTTGAAGGCACTACTTTGTGCATCTTTGCAACAGAGTTGCGCCCTATGTGTTCTGTGTCCAGTTTGTCCCAGCTGTCTTGTCTGGCCACATCTCTTCCAAGGCTGCATCCAGTTTCCTTTGCTCTCTTGGAGTGACTCCATTCTCTCAAACCTTGTCCCCAGTGACTGAGTTGACCCCCTCTCATTCTGAGCATATGTGGCACTTTTTATCCACCTTCCCATTTGCAATCAGTGGACTGATTTTGTGCCTAATCTTACTTAGTTTGTGTTGCATGTGCTCTACTCCTTTTTACTGTCCCACTTTAGAGTATTGTTATTTACAAGTGTTGCTTTGTGACAGTGCCGGTCTTGGGTTGTAGCTAGTTTTCCTCATATTTATAATGCTTTGTTTTGGGGGGCTTTACCCTGTAATGTGCATGAAACCATTATATTCACATGTTCCATCATTCCATGGAACTTGCAATTTTTTTTTGCTAAACCCTAAACAAATAATCCTTTGTTGTTCATTGATCTCACACTCTCATGCTGGTTCCCTTCCATGCCTGCTGACCTTGCAGCCTGTTACAATCCCAAGTGTCCAGGGGTACTGGGTTTTAACATTAACTTTTTAGAATGCAAGGGTTAGGAAGAAACAAGAAAAACTGAGGATTTGATGCCTATACTGCTCATCCAAACTAAAATACACAAATAACACTAGCTTCTTACCTAGTGTGATTCAGACAAACACACCTATGTGTGCAAGTGTATGTCACATGATGCTCTTACCTGTCCACCTTCCCCAAGTCACAGTTAACCATGAGCTCATACAAGTAACACAGGTAACAAACTGGAACAGGGATACATCAAACATGCAAGTATGAAACACAACAAATATCAATCAAGTATCAACAAAGACAAACTGCAAGTGAAATGCAAGAAGAAGCAAACCGCAAATAACAAAAGCAAGTGAAGCTGAAGCCAAAGCTCCAGAATCAAACCAGTTGAATACCAGTTGATTTAAATCGTTATGACTTTAATTCCATTGGCTGGAGCTTTGGATGTGATGTCATGAATAATGATGATTGGCAGACTGACAGACCAGTAGTAGTCGGGAGTCTATAAGAAGGTAAAAAAACCAATAAAGACAGCAGAACACGTATCAGGACATAACTGCCATTTTCCCTTGCTATGAGCAGCTGGCCACTCTCCACCTTGTTCCCCACTAGATGACTCATTTCACTCTAGGACATTAGATCTTACCTACTTGATGATCGTCAATTTTTTTGCTCTCCTCATTTCCACACAGTTGATACAATTTACATATTTACATATTAACACCCAATATATCTAATTGTTTGCTTTATAAATTCCCAGTCCTCAATCAACATGAAACCAATGTTATACCATCAACAACTTCTCTTGCTCTTTTATACCTTCTTCACTCAGAAGATAGAATTTCTATCAGTTGGTATATCAGGTGAATTGGCAAGCAGATCAAACAAGAATGCCAGTTCTCTTTTTATGAAAAAAAATACTAAATGCTACTCCAAAAAGTTTCTCACATAAAAGTTTGTAAGTACTTCAGAGTCCAACTGTAGTCAAGTGAAAGTACTGATAATTTAATTTTGAAAAATTACACAACTAATTATACAAGTAAATGTACTCTTTTTAAATATTTAACTGTTTAAAAGGCATTTGGGACTGGAACATGTCTTCTATCTCCAGATATTCTAACTCTGTGCTGCTTCTTGCACCGTTCTTCTAGCCACAGCCATTTCTACACAGGTGTTTTATAAAAAATTGAATTCCCAGGAGGATGTGTGTAACACCATCTAAAGAACTGTATTTTTAGAATGCATTATATGAACCAGAGTTTCTCACTGAAATTAATTTCTTGGTTTTACAAGATTGTATAATTAACTGATAATTTTTCAACTTTTGCATAGTCTGTTTTATTCTCTAGACTGCACTGTAATATTATTATGTTTACATTATTGGTACCTCATACTTTATAAGAATTAAGTTTAGACATGGTTCCCAACAAATTTCTAATATGGATGAACATTTTCTAATCATAATCACGCAAAGACATGGGTTCTGGTGAACTCAAGTTGAGAATTAATTTACAGGCTGGTGCCATAAGGAGATAAATACTTGAGTGCAAAGAAATACTGAAATTTATAAACATGGTAATGTGAAGACAAAGTAAATGGAATCAACAGTGACTTTGAGATTTTCTGACTGGAGGACTTGGAGGACTTGGAGGACAAGGAGGAATAAAGTTTTGGGGAAGAGGGAATTCTTAGAAGACTGATGAATGGGAAACACAAAGGGAGCAAGTAGACAAGAGGCGGGAACATACTGGTAGTAAACAAATTGGTATCACAAACTCAGTCAGGTATGTGCTATGGAATACACTGCTTGAGAATCCACAACCCAACTGTTGTCATTCGCTCTCTCGTTGAATGATTAAGCACTTAAGGGATTAACAACAGGTATGCTGGGCTTCAGTAAAATGGTGCTGAGACAGGGTATTTGGTGGTTACTAGTAGTATTGCTCTCGTGGGTTGACATTTCTAAACCTTTTTAAAGGTCTACTAACTACAATATCTGTGTATAAAGCTTCCTCAACTTCATTTGCAGCAGATTTCTGACCTTCTACCTGATGATGTAGAGTTTGTCCAGTGATTGTCTTTTAGAGGAGCCATTGTTATCTTCTAAACTTAATGTCCTATAGATTTGCATGTATTAGCATGTGTATAGTTGTGGCTACTGTATATGTGATAAGTTTATCTGCGTATGGCCTATTGAGTTATAGGGAACGGATGTGAGCAGTATAGCTACCGAAAAACAGCAGGAAAACAGGGGAACCTGGTTGAATGACGAATCTATAGAATACAGAAATCTGAGATGAAACCTAAGGGATGTAAGTGGAACTTCACTAAGTAGATACAGATTCTATCTTTTCACTCTCCTACATGCACAAACAAGTTAACACACATAACAATGCAGTAAACATAGACTAGAGGAAAACCAGCCAAGTACATTTTTCTTTGATTCTTGATGTGTCTAATAGTGTTATTGTGTTTTACTAGAAAGCCCAAAAGAAAGACTCAGGCACAGGACTAGTGGCCCTGTAGTTTGCCAAAATAAAAATTGCTAATTGAATAGAATTAAAAGATAGATGTCATTCTGCCACTATCTGCATTCATGGAATGTTAAAAAAATGAAAGAAAATGTGGAAAAAGCAACTTATCTTTGACTAGAACTATGAACTCTACGAAAAACCATTTTTTTCGGTGTACTGTTACATCTTCCTGTTTACTTTTCATGGCCCTTTGGTCAAGGTAGTGGCTTTTAGACCAAGGTAAACTAGGAGTGTACTTCAGGGTATTTGTGCCTTTGTGTGAGTGTGTGCCTGAAGTTGACTGTGTTCACAGTACGTGTTTATGTTTTTCTGAATGCTTCAGTGTGTATTTTGTGTGGTTGATTTGTCCGGCTGATATGAAACAGAGGTGCATCAATATCCAGCGTGTCAGGAATTGAGGACATTGTGCTCCATAATGTAGTGTATGATCCTACATTTATGCAACATACTTATTCTGCCAAGCTTCTGTCTTTCAGGCTAACTGAACCTGATTCGGTACTTCTGTAGAGTCTGAGATAATTAGTGAGTTTTTCGTTTCACCAAAATGTTATACACAATTTCATACAAAATCATCTGGTCCTAAAAACCTGTCATTTTTATATGAATTTAAATGTCATAAATTTAAATTCTAATAAAACTGTAAATAAATAAAAGATGTCAAACTCATCTAAGTACTTATTGTCTTATTGAACATAATTTAAATACAATAATAAATTTAAAATAAGTTCAGGCAGTTAGTACTCAAGCATTTCTAAAAGGACCGGATGATTTTGTGTGAAATTGTGTAAAACATTTTGGTACCACATTTCACAGTGTTCATCACATTTAATCTGAAAAAATGTAACAGTAAGTAGTTGTTTGCTTTTGAATACTGCAAACACAATTCCCTCATTTTATTATAAAGCTGGATGTTTTTTTATTTCAGTTCTGTTCCTTATTATGGTACAATACTATACCCCATTGAAATATTGATCTGGTTATGTGTGGGTTATCATATGTAAAAGTTATACTGGCGACACACCAACCCTCAAGTGCAAACTGACTACAATTCTACATATACTTCACTCAGGTATTGTCATCTTTGCCAAAGTTCGGTAGATGCCAGTTTCAGTATCTAGACTAAAAAAACATTTTGCATGGAGTTCATTTTTCTTTCTCTGTTGTATAGCTAGCATGTACACTATTTACTCATTTTCCAATAAGTTCTGCATGCTTTCTAACCCTGAATATATAGGACCCCCTTCATTAAAAATGTATACAACGTAAAGGTTAACAAAAGTTGTTTTATGGTTCCACCCCTGTGATCACTGTGACACTTATAGTTTTATTGTATACAAACATGGCCTGGATGCAGAACCTCTTTGTTCTCAGTAGTTGTTGTTGTTCTCCCTGGCTGGTGGGTACTACTACATAGTATTTTGTGTCACAAGGGTTCCACCCTGTTCCGTCATTCCACATAATATTTTTTTCATTTTGGAATCCAATAAAAAGAGTGAACAAAGGCAGCTATTTAAAGAGCTGCGGTAGAACAGTATCAGTCCTCCTTACTCCTACACAGAGGAGTAGCTGTGGACAAAACCAGCAAGCTGTGAAAGGGCCCATTGACACAGGGGTACTGGCCCTGCCAGGTGTGTCATGTTTGACATAAGCTGAAATTTAGTGACAGGAGCATGAGAGCACTGAAGTGTGGATCGATGGAATATCACACCACCTGCAGTATTTCATTGCCCTAGTGGGGTAAGAAGCTAACTACTTCTCATTTTCTTCACTTTCTCTCAATACCACTTGATGTTTGTACTTATCAAAGGCTACTGAGTATCTTCATAAAAGCCCCTTTTCATACTGTTATCTGTGACCTCATGCAAAGCACTGGTAACATGCGCTCAAGTTACATCCAAGTGCAGTGGCAAAACTAGTATTTATTATTGTTGAATTTACATACTACTGTTACAGAGCTATACAAATGGTGGAAACCAAAAACATTAAAAATGAAAGCTTGTTCTTTCAGTTCTCAGAGTTTTAGTATTTAGTATGAGATACTTGCTAAAGATGGCAAAATATTTGACACACAGTTAGAACTGTTTTGTGGACCGTGTAGTTAGCCATGTGCTGGTAATGAAGAGTACTTTACCTTTTAAAATATTCAAAATTAAGAAGTGACCATATATTTTATGTTACTGTCTCATGCATCAGATTAGTTTGCAAATGGAAAATTTAAAGTTCCTTACTAAACTGTGCACAGAAAGTGGTAGTTAAATGTATTATCTAATATAATTTATATATTTATAAAACTTTAAAAAGTAGTGTTCAGAAAGTTGGGATCTCATGCAGAGTGGAAATTTTTTTTTCATTTTCCTTTGGTGGATTGTATTGAATGTACTTGGGTTTAACTACTTTAATTGTATTTTTTGTATTCATGTTGCTTTTTGGTGAGAAATGCAGAACATGAATTCTGTTGGTTATGTATTTATCCCAGTAGAATAAAATGTAGTTTCAGTGCTAATGTGGTGTATTTTATTCAGATGGCTGTCTTTTATAGTTAAGTACTATAAAGGCTATGTACTATGATACAAAAGTTTGGGGTGTTGCAAATAAGAAATAACTTATTCAGAATTTTTCATTCAGCCATGTCCCACTCTTTGTGACATCATGGACTTCAGCACACCAGATCTGTCTGTCATCTACTGTCTCTCTCAGATTCATGTACATTATTTTAGTAAAATCCTCCCTCCACCTCAGCCACCCCTTCTCCTTTTAACTTCAATCTTTCACAGCATCAGAACCTTCTCTAGTCAATCTAGTGAATCGTCTCAGTATATGATCAATGTAACTGAATTTAGTTTCATTAGACGTGAATGGTCTGATTTTATTTCTTTCAATACTGACTGATTTGATCTTCTTGTGATCCAGAGGATCAGTTTCCTCCAACATCACAGTTCAAGTGCATCAGTTCTCTGGTGCTCAGCTTTCCATATGATCCAACTTTCACAGCCATACGTTACCACCGGGAACACCATAGCTTTCACTATACAGACTTTTTCAACAAAGTGATGGTTCTGTTTTTTAATGTCCTGCCCAGAGCATAACCTTCCTTCCAAGAAGCAGCCACCTTTTAATTTCATATCTGTAGTCCCCTGTCAGCTTAGACTTCAGACAATATTTTTTATTATACAGTATTCTTGCAATATTCATATTTCAAATACAGTAACCTGGTGAAACACCTCAACAAGTTTGAAGTTGCTCTATGCACTACCAGAAAGATTGCTTGCAGTTCTCCTTAGGGTTACAATGAACAGCCAGGTGACATACAGTGAAAACATTCCATTATGTCACACCACAGCTACCTAATACAACATGGTGGTTCCACATTTCACTGGCATATCCTGACACCACACCCTCCTGGGGCTATGCCCTAGTGAAACTTTACCATCTGATTTTGTGTCTAAGAGCTGCAACCAGACAGTATGACCCACCATAATTTTTCTTTAATCCACTCATTGTAGTTAACAGGTTAATTGCGGTCAGGGACAAAGTAGTCCAGAGCCTATCCCTAAATCAGTGAGTGCTATGAAACTATCAAGAACATCAGTCCATGGCAGGGTGTAAATTTACCAAAACCAATGATGTAATTGGTTGAGACTGTCACTGTGACAGGAAGTAGTAAGCAGTAAGTAGGTTTTGTTATGGAAGTATCAGGACGGCACAATGACTCAGCAGGTAGTACTGCTGCCTCACCACCTTCCACAGTCCAAAGACATATGACTCAGGCTGATTGGTCACTCAAACTTACCAATAGTGTGTATATAGGTGTGTGTTGTCACTCTGCAATGGACTAGTGTCCCATCCAGGGGCTGTTTCATAGCAAAACACACTCTTCTTCTGGCACTGGCTCTGGACTGCTGCAATCGTCCTCATGATGTTAATGATAATTAATGGATGAAAACAATACCTACTGTAGATGTAAAATGAGACTTAGTAGGAAAAGATGTAGCTGAACTGAACAAAAAGCCAATTGTATGAAAAAGTGGTTTCAGTTTTTATAAGCCGTTGTAGAGGTTTTACACTGTAAAAATCCAGTTATATGAGGAAAAGGTGGATATCATTATTGTGTCTATGTTGTTGTGATCTGTTCGGTAGCTATGCTAATAAAAATAAAAATACAGGAACCTGTTGCACATCAAGCAGAATTAAGCAGTGTGAGTGGACAGCACAAACCTTAGTACTGATGTTACAGGAGACACCTCTGGCTGTTCAGTCCCACACATAGCTGTTCCCAGGTAGAGCTTTGCCAATACTGGACCTGAGCCAAGCAGATGGTGACAATGGGGTGAATGACATGAGCTGACACACTGAAACTCTTGCCATTTGTTTTTAGTGTGACTGTTGAAACATTAATGCAACCTTGACAAAAAAGGAATGTCTGAACGTCCCCACTAGTAACCCAGTCTAAGCTGTACAAATGGAACAGTTTAGGACTGTGCAATACATTCAGGTGCACTGGCTAGTATTGAGGTAAAAAAAGTGAAGTCCTCTGAATGTCTCCTGATAACCCTGGCTCCATCGGGACAGGTCTGTTCCTGTCTCCTCATTGCTCTGGCTCTGGTACAGCCCAGTTTCTAGCTGAACCAGAAAAAAGTCTTCGGTAGCCAGTCATAGTGACTCAGCAATGGCCTGTTTCTGCACAGTGATGACTAAGCACAAAGATGTGTCAGTCAGCAAAAATTTCATTGCTCTTCAGTCACAGGTGCACATATTCACATACACACAGGAACAATGATACACACAGGGCCCATCTGAAATACTTTTCAAGCACGGTCTCTGGTACAGCAGATCTCTCTAACATACAGTATAGCAAAAAACACAAAAATAGCAGCTTTGCAGAACTCACCAGACCTTGAATCAGTCTCAGTCAGTTTCACTTTTTCTAAGACTTCACTTCCACTCTTCCACTGCAGTTGATGTGGACAGTAATACAGCACTGAACACAAATTTGCTTCTTCAAACACTGTTCATTTTTATTCCAAAGGGTTTTACCAGAGCGGTAACAGTAACAGATATAACTCTCAGGAAGAGAATGAGATTCTTTAAGAAAGCAGTTTTACTATATATGACTGTATGAAAATATTATAAGTGGGTCGTCATAATTTTAGTTATACATTATACTAGCCTCATTTATTACAGGCCACGAAAGCAGTAGAGAAATTTAGACCTTAGACTAAACGTCTGATAATAGTTATTACTGGGGGAAACACACACACACACACACACACACACACACACAGACCGAGAGAGAGAGAGAGGGAGCGAGAGAGAAGCTCGCGCGCACCTTCCATTCGGCTCTATTTAAAGCAGACAACATGGCACGCGCCACAAGCAGCTCGCGACCTGCAGTCGAGTTAGAGATGCACACGTCGGAAGAACACAGTAAAACTGCCCTGTACGCCAAGGACAGGGGCTACTATGTCACACGGAACCCCCGCATAAACAAGGTAAACTGTCACCTACACGGAATTCGTACAACATTAGCAGGTTTGAACGAATTTTTAAACTGTAATGTTGGTGTTTTGACCTACATGAGTGCCAGGGAATTAATCCGCCCGGGGACTATATTTAGATGTGAAGTGCCGCGCATACTGGACAGGCTTCAATATTCCGTCGACGGTGTACAGTTACAACACAGGGAAATAATGTTTTTTTTCCTTTTAAAAGACAGAAGTGCTGCTTTGTTTTTATAATTGGAGAATTATCATTAAATATTATTAATGGTTATATTATAAATGAACTTTTAATTAATATGTATATTGATTAGAACTTTGAAATAGTGTGTAGGAGAAATATGTGACGGCTGCTCAGCGTGTTATTCTGCTGATGGTCTCCATGCATAAATATACAATTGAAAGTGAATGAAAAATAATTAATATTTCACAAGAATTACTTTCATTTAAGTGGAGTACATCTTTGAAAACTGACAAGTCAGAGTGAAGTATTTCAGTTCTTCATGGTCCCAGTGTCCTGCGCTGGGTTTTGGACATCTGATAACATGTGAAATAACATGTCTCAAAATAAGACAAGTGGTGTATCAATGAGCAATTCTAATAAGGCCTACAATTACAGATTCTACTCCAAAGATGAGTTACTGTCCGTGGTGCTACTCATTATTAAACAATGCCAAATAATACGTACACTCAGCAGCCACTTTATTAGGAACACCCCCACAGTCACCTAATACAACATGGTGGCACCATATTTCACTGGCAAGACACCCTTCCCGGTGCTATGCCCTAGTGAAAACAAAAAAACACGGCAGTTATGTTAGTGGAAACGCGTTGTTGACGAGAGAAGTCAGAGGAGAATGGCCAGACTAATTCAAACTGATGGAAGGCTACAGTAACTCCAATAATCACTTTTTACAGTGGTAGGTAGAAAAGAATCTCTGAAAACACGTCACATCATCCCTTGTGTTAGATAGGCTATAACAGCAGGAGACCACATCAGGTTCCATTCCTGTCAGCCAAGAACAGGAAGCTGAGGCTACAGTGGGCACTGGGTCACTAAAACTGGACAATTGGTTAGAAAAATGTCACCTGATGTGGAGAATCTTAATTTCTGCTGCGACATGCAAATGGTAAGGAATTTGGTATCAACAGCATGAAGCAATGGACCCGACCTGCCTGATGTCAAGCTGGTGGTGGTGCAATGGTATGTAGAATGTTTTCTTGGCACACATCAGACCCCCTGATACCAATTGAAAATAGTTTGAATGCCACAGCATATGTGAGTATTGTTGCTGACCATCTGCATCCTTTTATGGCCACAATTTACCCCTCTTCTAATGGCTACTTCCAGCATGATAATGTGCCATGTCACAAAGCACAAGTCATCTTACACTGGTTCCGTGAACATGAAAATGAGTAAAGTGGACTTCAGTGGTCTCCTCAGTCACCAAATCTTAATCCAGGTGAGCATCTTTGGGATGTGGTAGAACAGCAAATTAGCAGTATGAATGTGCAGCTGAATAATTTGCAGCAATTACGTGATGCAACCGTTCCAACACGGACGAGAATCTTTTGCCCTGTGAGTAGTAGCTTTCCTCAGGCCTCCTACAGAAGCCCTGTGAGTCATTGTACATTGCAATATTTTTGCTGTTTCTAGGATTGTGCTGAAATGAGACTGATGCTGTTATACCTGTGATCTGATGGAGCCACTCCTCTAACTTAAGTGTCACTGCCCCAGTGCTCCTATCACCAATGGAACTACCTTAGTTTTCACTTTCCACATTCTCTCCAGTTCTTTCAATCATTGGTATTTCTCCAGCTTCCACACAAGCAATGACAAGAGATTATACACAGGCATATACGCACACATGCACACGCGCACACACACACACACACACACACACACACACATATGTATGTATGTTTATATTCCATATTTGCAGTATTTAGGTGTTTAGTTACTGTGGTGCAGATAGAGCTGCCTGAGGACTGTCTCTCTGGATAATAACCAGAGCAATATGGACATATCACACCTACTGTGTTTTATCAGGGTCTGGTTTATTGTGAGTTATAAGCTGTGGAGTTCAGAATGGAAAATGTGCATGAGGAGATAAGAAATTTCAGGGTTGAGGTGACCTTTATAGAGGGTCATATAGCTGTTCAAAAACTGTGAAAACAGACAACCATTAATGTCTGAAGTCATGTAGTTATGTGTCTTGTCTTCAGGAAAGTTTCTAAACGTTTTGGGTGTAAGTCAGAAAGCACAAAAGATATGCATGGGAACATTTAGTGGCTTTCTTTAAACTGCCCAACAAAAGTTATAAAAGTAGGTTTAGAGTGTTTGATCATTTTCTTTGCATACAACTTTTCTTGCAACTTGAGGGCTTATTGTAACAAAAAAAGAATAATACAGAATAAGTTACACATTTTGGAGTGATTAAATCAGAGTCTTCACCTTATTTTAGTTGAAATACATTGCATTAAGGAAGTCGTTTATGCAAGCCTTTACAGAAAAAATGCACTGAGTAGAAACTGATCTTTATAGAGGAACGGTCCATATAGTCTGAAACAAATGAGCAGGACTAAGTCGCAGATATGGGCAATGTTTTGTGGAGGTCTTTGCTGCTAACAGGACATTCCACCTTTCAAAATCTATTACAGTACTATTTCTGTGAAATGAATTTGCCACCTTACTAATTTTGTCTGTTTTGCAGATTTTTTTAAATTTAAAATTATAAAAGTTTTAGAGTTCTAGTAGTCTATGAATGGAAAGAGAAAAAGTGACACTAGTATGATGTTCATGTGGTTCTTATGATGTGGACAGTACTAAAATATGCAGTCGTAGGTGTGGAAAAGTAATTTTCACAGTCAGTAACTGGTTATATCAACATTAGCTGCTATGACTACAGCTAGACTCTTCCTATAGCTGTTCACATCACTGTGGAGGAATTTTTACAATTTTCATGAAGAGCCACAGATATATTTTTAAATATGGTTCAAATACCATCATAGGGACAATTAGTACAATAATGCCAAAGAGCAACTTTATGCTTCCCTGCATCTGTAGAACCCGGCTTAGTTTCCTCTGTTTTGAAAGGACTAGAAGTTCCAGGAAGTGCACTAAAACAAACCAGTTCACAGCCCCGAAGATAAGAGCTGGCAACTACAGGATGTCAAGGCTCATGTGACCATGCAGTTGGATTCGTGCTGTTCTCAGACAAAATGCCATAAATGCTGTAATGAAAATGTCCATACAGTACTAAACTGATGTGGAGAAAGTGGACAGAGAATGATAGTAGAGAAGGGGAAAAAAATGAAATAGCTCTGAAGACAGCAAACAAAATTGCAATGTCAGTGGCTCTGTGCTAGCTTTCACTTCCTTTTTATGAAGTCAAAAACACTGACTGTTGAACAGTTTGACTTTTTAAATTAAGATGTGCTGAGCCAGTGAAGAAAGCTTAGAACACTGGCAGTGTATGGGTTAAAGTGACACCAGTCTGTTCCCTCTGGCTGCCTGGCACCACTGTAGCAGTAATGGGGAGACACCAGAAAGGGGGAGGTTATCTGTCATTCGGCTGCCACTTGTTACATCACAGTGCTGTGCAAGGTCCAACCAGTCAGCTCCTGGCTAGCTGGTGAGCGCCCTATTGAACAAATATGTCTCACTGCATTTATAAGTGGTCTTCTAATAAAACATGCTTGCTGTGGGACTGGGTAACATGACCAGGGACTACAATTGCCTTATGGCAAGGGTGTGGGGCAGTCCAAGGACAGAGTTCACCAGGAAAACTGCAAATGAGTGTGCCCTGTTGCTCTCTGGTACAGGGCTCAGCAGCACTGTCATTGTGAGGTGAGGTCAGGGCCCATGCACTTTGTGCCGTATTTGTGATGAACCAGTCATTATATCTGAGCAACGTGACATTTAAATCAGTCAGATAAGTCACTTACGGACTTAAACAATGTTAAAACTTAAACATGCCTACTGTTTTTTTACCAGCTTATTTCACCATTATAGCACTGATCCACCTATATCGCCATGCCTTCAAAGGCATTGCAATTTTTTTTTTTATTTTGTGCGTGGTATTTTTGAATTTGCATTGCTTATTTCACAGTAAAATGTTTTATCTTTATATTTTTTAATTTCCTGTGAAAATCGCATTATCTGTTTTGTTCCAGTTAAAGTTCATTTAGTAGCATTTCCAGTACATCAGCCCAAATTTTAAAAAATATAGGAAACCAGCTAAATATGGTATCTGCCATTAGACTGAAGTTCTTTCACCTTGATTCAGATGTCCACCATGATATTTCATCAAAAGCAGGTATACTTTTGACATTATTTTTTAATTAAGGAAGAACTTCATGAAATATGTAGATTCTATTAAATATATTCCTATTAATTAAAATAAGTAGTACAAAATTAGTACTTCAATTGTTAGGGTTAAAAGAAAGAAACTTGAACAACTCTTATAAGTTTTAAAAACACTGTTGAACAGGCTATTGTTCCTTATTTTTAATATTTAAAGTCTCATACACTTAATTACATTAGTACCCCAGATGATAGGTTTAAGTGGAAAACTCTTATAATTTTATAGTAAAATAATAGTGCAACCTGAGTAATGCAATCTGTAACATTAACATAAACAACTTGAACATTAAATTTAAACAAAGAAGTGGGTGCAGAATGGAGGTGGTCTGCTGTATGCTTGATTTTGACAGAATGGTCCATGGGCTGCAACAATTAATGTAAGCAACACTCCCTTTGGGGGAAAGGGCATGCCTTTTTGAGTGTTCGGCTTATAAACAGCCCAGGATAGTGTGGTGGGATGTACTAAGGTCTTGTGGGAAGGGGCTGAGTATCGCACTCAAGGCATGTCTTGTTATCACTCATTCTCATATTTGACTGATGAAACAGTTTCATTCAGGCTTGGGCATGCTAGAAATAAACAGGATAGACCATTAATGGATTTCAAAGGATTGGGTATGGTTGACTTTGCCTGAACATATGAGCTCTTATCAGATATGCTTTCAGAGTCAGAAAACTTTCAGTCACAAATTGCTTGAATTTCTTCTAAGTTATGAGTTATTCAAAAAACTTCAGTCAGGCTTATTGTTATGTTTTAAGAGCAGTATTTCATTTAGTTGTGTGTCTTTAGGAAGGCCAGTCTATAAACCTGCAAGTACATATATGACTGCAATTTAGAATAACTGAAAAACATTTTCTATAGTGCAGACATATATCTACAATTACTATGAACAATAGAAATATGCACAAGTTCTTGAAATCTCCTGCTGTTTGAACAATGAGACATCTCTTCTCATTATAATACAGCATTAAAGTGTAACTAATAAAAGAAAACTACATTGTTGTATAGCATTATTATGACTAATGTTTGCTATTGAAGTTATTGTATTCATTTTAAAGGGATCTGGTGAAAATTTAGCATCAATAGGTGTCAGTTTTGGGGCTCAGGAATGCATAAAATGTTTTAATCCATGAAAATAGTGATAATTAGTAATGTAAAAAAAACTCTTTGAATTTATGGAAATTAATCTACAAGGGGATTGGCAGAACCATACTTCTGCTTAGAATGATACAAAATACTCTGTGTTAAATGACTGGCACATGTGTTCTAGGACAACTCACACATGACTCAAATGACTTGTTTACAATAACATGTAAAACTGGATGGAGGCAGCAGGTGGTGTGATCATTAGAGCTGCTTCTTCTGAGCTCAGAGAACCCAGGTTTGAATCCTATCTCTTTATGTAGTGCCCTTAAGCAAGGTACTTATGCTAAATTACTCCTGTAAAAATTATCCTGCTGTATTAACGGACAAGTCACTTCGAAGAAACAAGTCAGCTAAATTAATAAATGCAGAAGTTAATTGAGATATCTGGCAGAAATTACAGCTCCGACCCACTGTCGGTATGTTTTCTGACTACCGAGTCCCTCTCATTGGGACATCTGTTTGTGCAATCTGGCTAAAAGTGGCCCATTAAACCTTTAATACTGCTGCTTTTACAAATGCCATTCAGGGGTCAGCCCACATACATGGGTCATTGTGTGTAAAGAAGGAGTCCACAGAGCCACATGCTGGTGCTTGCTACTGTAACAGAAAAGGCATTTATATGAGGAACTTCCCTTTCCTCTGAGGGTTGACAGCTTGTTACAGAGACTGCAGTGTGGGTGGGCCAGAGAAGCTACAGTTCAACAGATGCACTTAATTGAAGCACACCTTCAAAACAGGATTCTTAGCTAAAGGGTCAAACGCAGGATTGTATTATGATGGCTGGATTGGTCAGTTGATTTTTTGCTTCAGATATGGACTTTGAGGAATCAACACAATTTTCCAGGATGGTTTCATTTGAGACCCATCCTTTTTGGTTAATTTAACCTAGATTTTTTTCCTAGTATCAAAAAGAATATATGGTTTTCTGCCTCTTTACAAAGAAAAGAAAAACCCTTTGTAAGATGATTCTTATAAATTAAATAAAAGTTTTATTACCATAGCTAATTACCATTAATTTCATTGATAAAAAAATATTTATGCATTCCCAACCCTAAAATGGATACCCATTTATGCTAAATTTTCACTAAATCTCATCAAATTGGATACAATTATTTCAATAGTTAACATTAGTAATATTCATACTATATCAAAAAGTAGTTTTCCTTAATTGTTTACACTTTAATAATCTATAATAATGAGAAGAAATGCCTCATAAATTCAGAGGTTCTGATTTGGAGACCTTATGTTTATTTTTGTTGCTTTTGGTCCTCACATTTGTGGAGTATGACTGTGCTTTATGATAATGAGGCTGAACAAGAAGCAAGTCTTGACATATTTTTTGGAATTTTGACACTTTGTCTCAAAAATAGATGTAATAATCTCACATCAGAAACTAAATAGCTTAATTTATTAAGTGGCTTTCCCTTCTTATACCAAGCAGATTACATTATTTATGCTCTTTGCTTATTTTAATGACTCTCAGTTCCTTTGTTATCATCTTCTCATTTCTCTTCTGACACTGGTCTCATACTGATTCTTTTCCTTCTGCACTATCTTTGCTTACCTGAGCTGCTGGCCTTCATTACTTGTATTATTATTGACTGTTCCCTTTATGATCATGTCCCTGTTTTGCCTTTCTGACCCTTTAAGCATGGTTTCTGCTCAGTGTACTTCACATATTGACCCATGTTGCCAGCAGTCAGGCACATGTTGTATTAAGAGAAAGATTATAAAAGGTGAGAAGGCTTCAGTGATAAGGGGCAGGTCCAGGTTTAATGAAAAGTTGCAACAAAGAGAGACAGCACATGTGCTGACAAGGGACAAGGTCAGAAATGAAGGGCAGGTTTGATAATGAAGTCCACTCATGGAGTTTGTCTTGCTCCATAGGATGTCATAACAGCACTAGAATGAGGAACAGTTATGTAATGACTGTCTGAACCAGGCAAGCCATAGAGCCACTGGTCCATGAGTGGACCGTGAGCATGTGGTTGGCTTTTGTACCAGGTCTTTATGCTGTAGAAAAGCAGTCGCCTTCCCTGGAATCTGTTTTATAATCCCGTCTGTGTTCACTTACACTCTGCCTGTGTCCCATGATGGCAGCTTCCTTCTCTCATTGTTTTCTTTATGTCTAGACTGAGATGCCACAACAGATAAAAGGAGGTACTGGTGTGGTACATGACAGCATGGGATTAACAGAGAGGGAAGGGACCTGGGACTTTCACTCTTTTCTTGTAAAGACCAGGCCTTAAACGTTGAACGTTCTACCATATGAGGTTCTCTGTGTGTGTGTGTGTGTGTGTGTGTGTGAGAGTGAGAGCGAGAGAGAGAGAGAGAGAGAGAGAGAGAGAGAGAGAGAGAGAGAGAGAGATGGGAAGAAAAAAGTGAGAGGGAAAATGTGCGTGTGTGCAAGATCGTTTTTTTGTATTTTTTGAGAATGTGTGTTGGTGTGTTTGTCCAGAACTGTGTTTGCCAAGTTTCTTTTTCAATTTCCTATACCTTATAGATTTTAAACACTAAAAGATATCTTTTGTGGTGTCATCACTACTGAGTAGAAGGCGGATTCTGGAGATAAAATGAGTAAGACTAAACACAACTTATGTTTGGGTGGAATTAGAGATAATTTATTTAATAAAAGTGGTCAGTCTGTCCATCCCCACAAAGATTGGAAAAAGCCATGTGTGTACTTGTTTGTGTTTGTGTGACTGTGCAACTCAAATTATCCTCCAGCTGTCACAGCACACTGATCCCACAGTCAAGATCTTGGTTAGCTCAATAATAGTGTCTGGAAAAGATGAAATGGTAAATCGCACAAAAGAAATGAAGCACCAGCTTAATGTTTTGCTGACCTTTTAATTTAACTGCTTTGTGGGATTTTTTAAAATTAGATTGTATTTCTTTTTGCTAGAAGAAAGGGATAGATGAAACTGTTTGGCAGTAGAGCTTAGATCTTTTGCTTATCTGCGAGACAGCAACCTTCACATGTTTTCTACTCTGTAAGCCTCTAGTTTAACATAATGTATCAGTGATTCCTGTCTCTTTAAACACTGGACACTACTGTTGGTCTTACGGTCACAAAAATGTCCTCATTTAAGGATTCTCAATCTAATGTCAGGATTCTTACTTGTACATTGCTGAAACTACTGTCAGCACATCTTGATATATGAATGTGCAGCCAATGTGCAAGGGGTCAAATACATCCAGAGTATAAAGCAACTTATGCAGGTGTTTGAGATCATTTGTTTAAATCTTCAGCTTTGCAGTTTCCATTTGTGGTCATTTCTAATATTTGTAACAAAAAGGTAGCTTTATGTCACGCCCCCTGGTCCGGACTTCGCTGGTGTTGATTGCTGATCACATGCACCTAGTTATCGTTATAAATACCTGTCTGTCTGAAGTGATCTTTGTGAAGTATTGCCATGGTCCTGTGTGTACTGAGCATTCTGTCTGTTTGCCACTCTGGTTACCCGCCTGCTTTGTCTTATGGCTTTTGCTTGTGTTTCATCCTTGTTTGTGTTGTTGCTTGTATTGAACTACTTTCTGGTTTTGACCCACGCCTGTTTTGTGACCACGACTTTGGAATCTCCTTCGGCAATAAACAGAGTTCATGACTTTACGCCTGCATGCGTCTGCACCTTTCCTTTAGTGTGACACTTTAAAAAGTATGCACTGAATCATGAAACAATACTGATAAAATCTCAACTATTTCAACTGAATTGTCAAAAGCATCTTAAGCAATAAATAACAAAACTAATATTAAAGGAAAACTTGGACGTGAACCAGAGACCTATTTACCCTGGAAATTTCCATGGTCATTTCTTTGTCTGCCAGGTTCTGCAGTTAAACAGAACTAGAGCTCCTACCTAAAAACTGAAGGAGCCCCTGGAAAGAAAAGTTTGAACATTTTGTCTTTGTTTCAGATAAATTTATTTTTAATGAGCTGTCATCAAATGCAGGGTTCCAGTGGTTCAGACCCTTAGTAACAGAGAATGTGAGGCAAGGTACACAGTCACACACAAAGGGCAATTTAGAGTCACTCACCCACCTGAAACACATCTTTGGACTGTGGGAGGACAGCAAGGTTAACATGAGTGCAACGTACATATTTCACATTTCACTCCATTTAGCCAGATTCAATCACACATCTAAACCTACAGGCCAGCAGCTGTGAGGCCCCAGTGTTACCCTCTGTGGTCATGTTCATCCAACTGACTGTATGCTTTTTCTTACAGATATGTAAACATACAAAAAATAAATGTTCCATGTGAGGCAAAGGGAATCATTGACTGACATATGGTGTACCTATTTTAATACCAGGATAGGTATCTCTTAGATTTCACCAAAGCACAATGTAGATTACATGTGTAACCCTTGTTTGCTTGACTATGTAGCAATGGAGAAATTGGCTCATTTAGGTGTGTGTTTGGAAGTCTACTTAGATGTATTCTCCCTGCCAAGCTGCGTGTCTTCCAATAGTAAATGTATAAAACATGTATTTTGTAGTGCCATGTATGGATTCACACAAGCACACACATACCCACAACACACCTCTGAAGTCTGCTAAGCTTACTCTATTTTCTGTACGTGAAATGCTGTAATCAAAAAAATTGTGAAGCTGGATGGATGCCAAGTGTGAAGAGCATATAATCTGGCAAAAATAAAGAACTAAATAAACAACATCCCACATCACAAGATTTAATAAGAATATTTTATATGGCACGTCACTTATATATACACCCCACTGTATTTGAGTGTACTTTTGGGAATTGCCTACTGCCTACTTTTGGCAATTTAAAACAGCAGGGAGCCAGAGCCTTCTCTTTCTTCCTCTAACATAGAAGCAATACTCAGAAGTTTATTCATCTTTATGGCTGCACTGTTTTACTTTCCAGATCACAATGTTAAGAAAAACAACAATTTACTTTTACAAAATAAATTGTTACATTCATTTACAGCTTGTAAAAATTACTGGCATAAGCATGTTATCATTTCATTTTGGTTACTTTTAGTGCAGTCTGCTATATTTTAACCCTTGTAAGAAACATTGTATTTGCATGAATTGTTATGCATCACCCATAAGATGCTGGTTAAGCACATTTGAAGCTGAGACAAATTTTTAATGCCTTCCAGGTAAGCAGTAGGTGTCCCTCTTGGATTATAAATGTTTAACTGAGTATCCCTATATTGGAATAGTGTGCTGTATCAGGGATGGCTGTGTTGCTGGAACTGCAGTACATATTTAGTTGGACTCCTGTATATT
Organism: Arapaima gigas; assembly: GCA_900497675.1. Classification (NCBI taxonomy): domain Eukaryota; kingdom Metazoa; phylum Chordata; class Actinopteri; order Osteoglossiformes; family Osteoglossidae; genus Arapaima; species Arapaima gigas. Next base: position 78,306 of record UFQX01001043.1, read on the forward strand.
AGCTGAATAAGGGTGCAAACTGGTGCATGGTGGAAAAAAGGGCATTTGCTCTTCGTTCTTCTGAGGTTCTGTTACAGGGTAGAAGGTTGTTGGCAGAGGGTAATGTGTTTTAAGTTTTGTTTTCCTTTAGATGCTTTTCACTTTAAAATGCTTTCAGTTCTATAAATGTTAGATGTCTGCAAATAAGCCAAGGGCAGGTGATGTGTGATTTGTCAGTTCAGTCTGTGATCCCCTTTCAACAGTGGCTATCACAGGATGCTGTGTAAACAAGCTAAGTACTAAGCCCAACCCTCTTTCCTGGCAACCAACCTCCCACAGGCTCATGTGTTAATGGAGTACTTTTGTGCAGCTGGTCAACACTAAACAGGGATGTGGAAACAAAAGTACACCTTCTTTTAGTTCTATAGTTTTACCAAACCCCACTACAGACTGCATCCTTGCCATAGTGGAGGAAGCTCTATTGTCTGGAGCCTTATGCACTGGCTAGAGTTAGCCTGGGCAAATTGGTTGAAAGTGAGGAGATAGACAAAAAGTAATCTACAGTACTGTGCAAAAGTCTTAGGCACCTGTAAGAAAAATGCTACAAAGCGAGGATGGTTCCAAAAATAATGCCATGAATACTTATTAATCAATAAACCTTCTAAAAAGTGCAGTAGACAAAAAAAAACTCAATCAGATCAATATTTGGTGGGACCACCCTTTGCCTTTAAAACTGCATCAATTCTCTTATGCTAACCTGGATGCATTTTACGGTAGAGGTTGGTAAGTTCTTCCAAACATTTTGAGGAACTGGCCACAGTTCTTCTGCAGATGTTGACTGTCTCTGCATGTCCTCCCAGACTGACTTGATCATGTTGAGATCAGGGCTCTGTGGGGACCATGCCATCTGTTGCAGGATTCCTTCATTTGGCTGAAAATAGTTGTGTATGACTTAGATTGGGTGTTTGAGGTCATTCTCAGGCTGCAGAATGAATTTGGGACCAATGAGAAACCTCCCTGATGGTAGATAAGAATCTACCTGTACTTCTCAACAGACATTGAAGTTGCACGCCTAAGACTTTTGCACAGTGCTGTAAATAGTTCACCTCCATAAAAGCGCAACACAGTGGCCCAAATAGTAGCCAAGCCAACTTGGAGCCAAATGTAGGATGGTTTTGGCCAGCCCGGGTGATATCCACACAGATGGGACAGATCTATATGGTTAAGATCTACAAAATGGAGATGGGTTCTTGGGCCATGCAATGTCACCACACAGGTGTGAAAGGAGCAAGAGGCTGTATGGAAGACACGAAAGTACAAAATAGATATGTTACCTCCAAGCTTCTTGAAAGTTGGTGGTCTCTCTTTTTTATCTGGAGCTGCCAGTTTTCCTTCTCACGACTCATACGTTGGCCACGGCAAACACCATATTTGAGCACAAAAAATAGACCACGTGCACTTGGTAAAAGAGAACCTTAAGTCAGATGTTGGTGTTTGGCTTTGTTGTAACAGTGCCTTGCAAAAGTATTCAAACCCCTTTAAAGTTATCATCATTGCCTGGATTACAAATTATACTTACACATATTTTTCCAATCAAAATTTTCATAATGAATTTATATACTCTGACTGTTGTCAGAGCCAAAATAAGTTATTTGTTTGCTGATATTTTAAAGAACATGAAAAAATTAAATGTACCATGTACCTAATTATTCAATCCCCAAACTCTAAAAATTCCAAGTTTAGAGATGAAAAACTGTACACCATCTGACCTGAAGACAAAAGTTATGGACATTCCTGTTAATGGGGGTGTTGAGGTGTCAACCAATCACCACCTGGTGGTAAGCTGCATAAAGTCACTGGGGAGACCACTGGACAGAGAAGGAAGGATGAAAAAGTATTAAAGTTGCCCTGAGAACCTCATTCATCGAGAACTGGCTAGTAACACCAGATTTGCCACAAAAATGGCTATGGCAGCAGTAGCTGCAAGAGGAAATGCCAAAAAAGGGAGGAGTCTGGGGCTATGGAAAGATGTTGGATTTTCTTGAAAAGGTTCTGGCAAACTGTCTGGCAACACGAAGGAGGAAAGCAAGTTGTTGCCCAAGTTGTTCTTAGCAAGGGTGGAGCTGTACTGGCCTTAAATGCACTCTGAAGAACTACTGAAGTTACTAACTAGACCATCCTTTTAGGAGCCAGTGCCAGCTCACTGCCTGAAATTTCTGTGGCACTAAGATGACCCAGTACGGCTACTGAACTGGATGATATTAGATATTGTTTGGTGTTTTCTGACTAAAATGTCTCTTTGTTATTGTAAGAAGAAACACGGGACAGTACCTAGGAACTGGCAAGCAGGAGTGGTTGTATCTGTTTAAAAACGGGGACTGGAGTATATTTTTCTATTTTTCTAACTGTCATCTATCACATTTACTATCACATTTTTAGGAAAGAATCTGCTAACCATAAGGTCTTATACATATATGAATCATATTTTTACAGTGTTAATATAATTTTCTTACATCTGGATGGCATGTATTTCTAATGAATTTATTCATTTTTGTAACAGCTATACTTATCAGATGGATTTTCATTACATGAAACTGCGTCATTGCCATGTTTATGACATACTAGGAACTTGGTTGTGCCTTGAGTTGGACTTTTGCCACAGAGAAGAGAGCAAATAAAGAGCAAAAAGATCACTATTGAAACTACGGAATCTGTGTGAAGGCTAACAGCATGTACATAGTATAACTATGGTTACCCCTGCAGGGCATGGCCTTCTCTCTAGAGGAGCGCATTCAGCTGGGCATCCACGGCCTACTGCCTCCCTGCTTCCTCAGCCAGGATCTGCAACTGCTCCGAGTCCTCAGGAATTACGAGATGAAGAAGGATGACTTAGACAGGTGAATGGAGTAGGCAACATAAGATCTTCCATTGGGTTTTCAAGCCCAATACTTTATTGATATACAGCTTACATCAACTCTCACACATATCCCCTTAAATCTAGGTTAGTTTTGGGCAGTTCAGTTTTCTTTGTAGCATATTCCCTAACTGGTCCAAAAAATAAAGACGTGCGGTGAGCAGTGTTAGTAGCGACTACAGTAATGTACAGTTTAAAATTTTGCAAAAGTGGAAAAAAAATTACTCAAAAATGTATAACACACATATATACTGAAGCTACAATTACATGGTCTACAGAATAGCTCAATGGATTTGGATGTTCTGTACTTCACATGCACACTCACCCACAGAACATGCACACACTACATCTCTCTGGGATTTACTGCCACTGGACTCCTTTATATTAGACACTCAGATACTTGTATATTCCATCATACTTTTAATCACACCCCCCTCACCTTCATTGTGGAAGATCCAGCCCAAAACAGTTAAGTCTATTTTTAACTCATGTTTACTGGTATGTGGTATTTGTGGTGAGGGTGTTCTTAGTAGTTGATATCTGCCCCAGAAAATTGACAGCTGAATTGCCATACAGAACTTTGTAGGGTTTTTCAACAGTTGAATTAAAGGCTTAAGGGTCCATTTGTGAAATGACAACCCAGTGATTCGGACTTCAAAGCTTGACCTTTGATCAGTAAGTTTAGAAGTTATAATTCTGTGCAACTTCAGAACCATATACTTCTAATAGAATTGCTGTTTGACAGATTTTAAATTAAGGTGCAAGAATTGTCTTTGATCCCTATATAAAAAGCTTTTTTTGGTTCAAAAATCTCTAGTATCCTGCAACAAAGTTGTAACAAATGCATAGATGTAAATGCCACAATGGCAAATTATAAGGCAGATTATCTATAGGTGTTTTTGAACATTGGTTACTTGTCTTATTTACTAAGTTGGAAGGGAAACTAGATGGTTGGAGTTTTTTTTCCAAATGTAAACATGTCATATTGCAAGATATGTACATATTTTAACAAAGCTTTAGATAAGAGATTCTGAAAAATGATATGGATCCTGGGCCTTGTCCAGACATTTTTGACAGATGTCTCTTTTACATCACACTACCCAGCACTAGTAATTTTCCTTCAGAATTTAATCACATGCAGCCTCCACCCTGACCGATTCCACTGCTTTACTTGACAATGGTATTATTGGAAATTTAGATTGGTACAAATAAGACCCTTCCTTCAGACCCTTAAAAGAAACCCTAACCTTTTCTTGCAGGTCTTTTTTGCTTCATTTACTTTGGACATGTGAAATATAAACAAAGCAAGGGCCACTGCAGTCAATACTACATGACATTACGTCAACAGACCACGCCCCCTATTTTTAGCTGTTAGAATTAGCCATATTTTACAGTTACATGTTTGCTATATTGCATGTTTAGCTTGGTAACAGAAACTGACAAAAAAGTGTTGAAGCCCATGTGACTTATGTGTCTAATGTATCTAATGATACTGTGAAATCTGTCTCTCTTGCTCTTGTGGACAGATTTGTGTTCCTGATGGACCTGCAGGACTGCAATGAAAAGCTCTTCTACAGGGTGCTCATGTCTGACATTGAACGCTTCATGCCCATAGTGTACACTCCCACTGTAGGGCTGGCCTGTCAGCAGTATGGCCTCATCTTCAGGAGACCCAGGTGAGGAACAAGCATGGTCGCACAGCTGTTGAAACCTTTAGTTCAACTCACTTTAAATTCTGTCCAGGTTGTAAAATGTGTGTGTTTCACATTGTGTTAAAAAATGGGGCCCAAACCGTGTGGTTCAAATTGTATCTGTTAGCCTGAAAAGTTTGCCAGGGCAAAAGGTCATCCATTTGTTTTGAAACTGCTGGTGATACATTAAAGTATGGTGATTCCCTCCTCATTGTCTCACCCTTTAACCCATATCAGTGTTTATCACCCATTTCAAGTTTCATGAATATTGTACTATATTGTTCAATGTGTGGAGAATGTCTTTCCTGCTTTTACATTAACCAGGCAATATTCAGATATGCCACAAAAAAATCAGCTAAAGAAAGGACAGCAACAATAATGATGGCAGTTGTAGCTTTTCCAGCTGTTAATGGGTATCTCTAATGTTGTGAGCAAAAGGTTTTATTGATCTAAATTACAGTAAAACCAGAGTTTACAAGTGTCTGTGCTGCTGCATGAGCTGAGATTTGCTTAAATACAAAGACAAACATCCATACAAGCTTGAGTCTGAGGGAGGTGGAAAAATTAGTGATTTATAGTAGAGTGAATCTGAAACTCACCACTAGGAACATCTGTACCTTTTCATTCACAGCATCTTTGCACCAGTGCCTACATTCTTTCATTCTTGGATTGCCAGTGTCAGCCATTTGTTTCTCTATGTGTCTATATCACTTAATCTGCGTATGAGTAATTGTTGTAAGAGATATGTTATAAATATAGCTCTGTCTTGATGTGTTTGTGGGACCATGGGGCTGTCTGCTACCAGTTTTCTCAGATATGCATGGCTGAACATTAAAGGAACTCAGAATAGCAACTCTTTGAGCAAACAAGCTTGTTTAGTAATGTAGAATCAGCACAGCCTATGCCACTATGTTGTGGCAATACTGACTTGGTAAACTGGATAAGGAAAGTATTTGTGAATGTTTGTGCTGGGATTGACTGATTCCTTTCTTTGCCAGTCTGTACTCCTCATTAATAAATGCAAGGCATCCATTGTGCCAATTGAACCAGAAACAGTGTCCTTCTCTGTTAGCTTCACTGTAGCTTTTTTGTCATCTTGTTTGGATCCAGCATCACTGATTGATCCAGAACAATGTTCTGACACCCTAACAGCATGCCTTACCCTGGAAACTCGCTGACCTGACTCCACATCTAATCACTTTATTATGGGTCAAAATATCATTGGTTGCTTTCATAATAGTAAAAGTATCACTCAGGAAAACTGAAGACAAGAAACTGTGCTGTGGAAAAAGCTCAGAGAATGTGGGTTTCAACAATTTCACAGCACTATTTAGAGCATATTGTCTATGCAAATTATATATGTGACATTAGCTGTCTGGGAGAAAACAGACTCCTGTTGATGTTTTGTTGGGTTGAAGGCCCAGTTTCAGTATTTTCAAGAATGTTTTAAATGTCACATATTTTTATAAACTCTATCTAAACTCCTGTTTAGCTGTGGAGTTGTGATTGGATTGATTATCAGAGAAATCAGTCATACTCTTGCATTCTTTGGTCACCCTTGTCCCAAGCAACTTGTGTCTTGAGCCCCAAGCTTCTCATTCCTTACCCCACAACTCGCCTCCCTACCCTCTTGGGTCCACAGTCTCCTACAATTTGCCCCACCCCAGTTCCTTAATTGATCTTCAACCCAAACCCATCATGTCTTTCAGATACTTGTCTCTAACCCTGTGTTTCCCTACCTCCTCATTTTCTTCTTGCTGGTGACCTCATTTTTTGCTCTGCTACTTTGTATCCCTAGTTGGCCCCACTTTTTCTTTGGTTCACTTTAAAATGGATCCAGTGCTGGCTGACTGCAAGCCTCTGATCTGACCTCCATGGATAGCTCTCCATTGACTAATCATTGGGTAATTCTCACATATGTTCTAAAGGCTAAGGTCAGAGTGAAGTTTAGTAGATCAGCTTCTCTTTCAGCTTAGTTTGATGTTTCTCCAGATTTATTACCATGCTTTGATACATGTTTATATTTTTATTAGAGTAATTCATTTGTTTATTGTGTATCATGATTCTGTTTAGGGATGCTCACATAAACACATACTAGCCCTGAGCTTTTTCCAAAAAAAGGCTATATAAATCAACCTCTGTTTGCCTCATCGCAGTCAAACAAGGCAGCTAATTGCTTATAAGCTAATTGTTTATAAGCATTTTTGTGAATGTGCTTTGTCTGGGGAGAAACTCAGAAGGAGTTTTCCCAGCATGCTGTGTGCACAGACCCAGAATGGAAATAAAGGTTTTGATGGAATTGTTGACTCGTTCAAATTTCTGCTGCTAACACTGTTTGGTCTCACTTAGGTTTGAACTGGTTCAGTGAGTGTGGGGTTTGCATGTTCTTCAAATGTTATTGTGGTTTTCCTCCAGGTGCTCTGGTTTCCTCCAACAGTCCAAAGACACATGTTTTAGGTGAATCTGTGACTTTAAATAGTCTGTAGTGTGTATATGTGTGTGAGGACAAAATAACATTCCATTCAGCTTGTACCCAGCTTTGTGTTCTATGTTTCTGGGATGGACTCTGAGCCAACATGACCCTGCATTGGACAAGTGGTTAGTCATAATATATGTATGGATTATTCTTATAAAATAGGTATAATAAATTGATGGTTTATAAATTAATAACACATTTTATTTACTTTATATCTTTGTGGATTCAGGAAAATCTAATAAAAGGTGTTTTTGCCATTTCATTGGTCCTTGCAAACAGCTCTTTGAAATTCACAGTACACCATGCCATCTCTTTTGTCAATCTAGAATTCTTTTACTTCTGAGAAAAAATACCAATATACCCTACAAGTAAATTGTTGTTTTATAATTTATTTGATGCACAAAACTGCTCTTATCTGACGTATGTGAAATATTCAGCTCACCGACTGGTACAATGCCCCCCTTCACCCTGCAGAGTGCGATGCATATTTGGGCAACCAAGGTAATTTCATTCAGATATTGTGTAAGTGCAGCTGTTTACCAGGTCATTTTTAGTATAACTTTATATCACTCCAGTGTAACTGCATCTATTCACAATGTCAGTGTAACAGTAGTTTCATGTCATTCCACTGTTTCTCCAATTAGTCAGGAATTATGACCCCACACCTCTCCAGTGAAATAGGTTAATATAACACATTCGCAGCTCATACCCCATTAACATGTGGTTTAATTTGTTGGATGCCCTTGGGGAGAAAAGTAGTTTATTTAGTTAAAAAGGATTACATCATCTCATTCCAGCATCCTTTTGCTCTTTAACATTTTCTTCTGAATGGTGCGAGAGAAGCTGCTGGTGTGCTATCACATCATCACGTGACTGTCACGCTTTTGCTTTATTTTCAAAAATAATATCAGAAGCTTCTTTATCTGCCGTCTACTGCATACTGTTTACATACTGAAACTCTGTGCATCTTCATTGTACTGATACCAACAATTTAATGCATACCACACACACTATTGCTGCAAGATTCTGATCTTGTCAAGTTCCAGGTAGATGGAAACTACAGAGACACAGGGCTATAAAAAAGTACTTAAATGTTCTCTAGTTTTCGAGCTTTTCTACATTATATTTGACCAATCATACAGAATAGGTTTAGCTCAGCATTCTTTGCATTTTTTAGCACAAACACATCAGGACTTTGACTAAGCCATTGCCTTAACTTTGATTTTGCTTTTTGAAGCCATCCTTGATGTTAAATTTCTTTAAGGTTTATTGTCTTGCTACCTGTTTCCCTGACTACCATATATCGCTTTTTTACTCATAGTCAATTAAAAAGGAACCCTGAAACCAGCTAACGTCTTGTTTTAAATGTCTTGCTAGCTTTTGATAAGATTTGTACACTATCACCAGATTTTTTGTTTCTCACAAATGTGCAAGTATCTAAATTCAAACAATTTAACAATAAATACAGGTGAATAATGCAGGTATGCTGTTAAAATAGCTCAGATTGATTTCATTGTTTAGTAATAGTCCTATTTCTGTATTCTTACATTTAAGAGGGTGAGTCCTTTTGGGTGAGTCCTTTTATGGCAGCATGATCTTCAGCTTGGCAGCCAAAAAGAACAAAGGGGCAGAGTTCAGGAATGTTATACTAATGAAACCAGTTCTGTACTAACTTCCAGGAAATTGAGATATGGGGCCTGTGAGTTTTCTGTCAGACCCTTAGAGAAACTGTTCTGTTGAAAATAATCTTAGCTATGTTGCCATAGTGTCATGCATAAACATACAACCCATAATCCTCCCAGTCATCTCACACTTACACTATGAATTAAATGCTGCTTACTGTAATCTTTACTACTCTCAACTCCACTAAATCCTCCACTCCTCTTTCCACTATCCATAAATTCTTTACTAACCTTACCACATTTCTATTGCTGGCATATTGTGTGTCTTTGTAGACAATTTGAAGCTCTAGAGATACATAAATGTTTCTTAAATTTTGCATTTATGTCTTCACATTATGAATTTAAATAAATGCGTTAAACATAATGTAATCCTTCTGGTCCCGCTATGCCTGACTTGTGTATGATAATAAGTATGATAATGTATATTTTTCTTTTAAATTAATTCATTAAATTCTTTAACTAACAGTTTATTCATAGTATACATGTAAAATTAAATTTAAATTACATTTTGGGCTTTTCGTGAAGTATGTATGCATAGTTATTCCTCACAAATCAAGTGTCATGGCTATTGCTTCATTCCCCATATTACTGTTGGTAATTTATCAGTTCCTTTATTAGTTTATCAGAAATTTTTGGCATCTAATGCAGTTTAGTGATCAGACAAAAAAAGACTGTAAAATGTCTTATTTGGAGAATTATTATGACAACTAAATTTAAACCAACCAATCAACAAACCAAACAAACAAATAAACAAACATAGTGGTATTACTTACTGGCAAAGTGGTTGACTCCTCCAAATATTGTTGAGTCATCCAGAGTGCCCACCAGCTCCTGGGTTTCTAATGTTCTGTTTGTAACATCTGCTCCCGTTGGATCAATATCTGAATAAGGTAGCATCAGGACTTATCTTCAGTCAGACAGCAAAGCACCTCTACAGGACCACCAGAGCTGAATACATATGCAAACTCATAACAGTGTAGTAGGGCACAAATTGAGGTCAGGCAGCCAGTAGCAAAACAAGTTCAGAACCAAAGAGAGGAGGAGACTGTACACTACAAGGCTTTTGCAAAACAACTGCTAAGGTTTTTTCTTCTTGTCTCTGTTCTCTGCAGAGGATTGTTCATTACTGTCCATGATCGTTTTCACATCTCCACACTGCTGCAGAGCTGGCCAGAAAATGACATCCGGGTGAGTTTGTCAGAGATTAACAATTTAATGCTGTCAGCTTTGGGTTTTGGCAGTATCTGTGGTATAAATAATAAATTAGTAAGTGTTAATATTCAGTGTACAAATTTGATTGACAGACTGTTTGGGTAATTGACAGGCTGTGGTTGTGACGGATGGAGAGCGAATCTTGGGCCTCGGTGACCTCGGCACCAATGGCATGGGCATCCCAGTTGGCAAACTGGCACTCTACACTGCCTGTGGAGGTGTACCTCCGCAGCATTGCTTGCCTGTCATGCTGGATGTAGGCACAGACAATGAGGTATGTTAGGTCCAACACCAGTGGTTAAAACAGAAGAAAGCACTGGTTCCTTGTTAATTGAAGCTCACCAAGGGTTCCCAGCTCAATATAGTCGAACACTGACATCTCAGCTTAACAGCCAATCAGTTCTGCAAGTTAGTTACTACCTGTGGAACAAATTTAAATACACTGTCTTGGTGAAGAACTGCATGCAACATCTTACTGCCCTGCTGTACATGGACTCTGACCATGCTCAACACAGGGTTTTGCTAAAATGGGTGTAATACTGGATTTCTGCTAACTATATCGTTCTCATTTTATGTAAACCTCCTATTTACTAGAATGGCCATATTTTGGAAGAGGCTTTCAGTGCACCTCCAGTTGACAGTTGCTGTATCCTAAAAACTTGGACAGGGTTGGACAGCACACATTTTGGTTGGGTAACTGGCACAGATCACTCCATGGGACCTCTAATCAGGGTTTACTGGTACTGCTGGAAGTTCACACATCAAAGTGTGTTATTATATATACACTGGCATCCCTCTGGCCCTCTGAATTTGGTTTCATCATGGGTACTGCCAAAGGTGTGGCACTAACTGCAGACAGAAAAACCACAGTATACTCCTTTTGCCTTCCGTTTTTGGTTCCTCTTACTCCACCCTGGACACATCTGAAATGGGAATTGACATTAGCAGCAAATTACTCCAGGGAAATACAGGACAAAAATACAGGGACAAAGGGAGTGAAGTGAGGAGGGAGGTAAAGTGTGAAAGAACAAAGAACAAAAGCAGACAAAAGAGAGGAAAGGAGACAAATGAAAGGAGAAGTATAGAAAGGGAGAAACCTAAATGACCCTGTAGTGATCTGCACAGTTTTAGGTTCTGGACAGCGCCCACAATGTTCCTACAATGTTCACATCCTCAGACGACTTAGAATATACTCTTATATTCCCTGGATATCTCTCATTCCCATTTTGTACTAATGTTCCTTAACACTGGGTACCCAGAGCTCTGAGCAATAGCAAAACATTATTTCGAACACTTCTACATATACACTCCTGACCTTGGGCTCTTATACATGTTGTGATGCACCTTGGTGCATTATCAGTGATGTAAATTTGGGTAATTGAGTGTTTCAGGTGTTACATCAAACACCCTTACCCAGGCAACTCAACCTTTTGTTCAGGCTCCACTTTGTGTCTAGGTAGCTATACCTTGAACCCACAGTTCATTTTTCCTGATATGAGAAGGCCTCTCAACTGCCTTAGCAACAGCTTTGATAGCCTTCTTTCTTTTTGCTTGTAGGCAATATTCATGGGCTTGAGTTCCCACCAAACCCCTTGCAGACTACTTCAGTGGGCACACAACTTGCCCTCCAGGCCTTTAAGGGCCATTGCTCTACTAGTTCCTTGTACCTCACAATGTTTCTCTCATTAGACACTCCCTTTTCTTTGTAAGCAATTTTAGGTTCAAACAAGAAGATATTCTTAGAGGTTCCAGACAGCAGCAGAATTTGCAGCCCTCACCAGTGCTTTTGTACAGCTGCTTAGGATGTGTGCCAATGTCTCTCTCTTTTGCTTAAAACTTCCAAGTCCCACCACATGCTTTATGGTGATTTTGTCCCAAGCTACAATTCTGCTGCATAAGTACACAGCACTAAAGTACAATTACATGCACTGAAGATAGTTCTGTATGACTGAGATTGGGTGTTTGAGGTCATTCTCAGGCTGCAGAATGAATTTGGGACCAATCAGAAACCTCCCTGATGGTAGATAAGAATCTACCTGTACTTCTCAACAGACATTGAAGTTGCATGCCTAAGACTTTTGCACAGTACTGTACATATGCTTCACCCAAGCCCCCATCACAGATACTGCATCCCCTAATGATTTATCCAAATCATTCATGGCCTTACAGCAGTATTGAGTACTACAAACTGCAGGCCTCTGAGGAGGAATACTAGTGCTGAAAATTTTCTAGTTTTATTTAACCAGAACCACAGTTATGGCTACGAATTTCTGTGCTATAGGATGGGATTTATATATGTCAGATAGTCAGGGACAAATACCAGGGAGAATCTGGTTTGAGGAATAACCAAAGATAGTATGGATTTTGGACTTTATTTCTCTCTCTCTCTTTTCCTAATATGAAAACAAAACAAATATAAAGCCAAAGAGCTTTTGGCTCAAAATAGAAAAAAGAGATGAGACTCTGAACACAAACCCAAAACACATCAAACAAAAAATATCCTTCATATTCTCTTACTTGTATCACACCCTATGCTTTGAAAAATTGTCCCAAAAGGATTTAAATAACTCTGCCTCATTTCCTTCAGTTGGATCCTAGCCTGTACTAAGTCTGTACTTTCCACAGTCACTGCTGTTGCAATCCTGCCCATGAGAATCCTTTTCATGATTTGAATATCCTTATGGATATGACAGAAGTAACACAAAAGGGCAGATCACTCTACAGAACGAACAAGGATTCAGGCTTCCTCACAGGGCTGCCTCAGTGCTGGGTCAGTGTGGTCACTCTGATTTAAGCTTTGTAATACACCAGTGGGGTAGGATATTGGTTATATTTATCACAAATCCTTTCGAAAGTTCTGAAGGTGTGCTAGGTACCTCTGTGAACCAGCTGAAGCGAGTGGTTCCATCTCAGCAAGGGTAAGGTTGGTTGCATCCCAACCACACATGGACATGATAGTGTTTCTAAAACAGTAGGAATCAGTCTCCAGAATGACTCAGGAGAATGCTCCTTCTTGCCAGGGCTGTGAGTCTTACTGAGGGAAGGAAAGGAAATGAGCCAGCAAGGTCTAGGCACTGGAGGGATGATGGGGCTGGGGATGCCCATCAGATTTTTCTACTTAAACCTGCTTTGCCAAAGGCCCCTCTTCAGGGTAGGCTTGTATTGGGTGCAGTGGGTCCAACTCTTCCCAGAGAAAAGGGCTGATTTTCACCTTTTGCCCTCAGGGACTCTAACACCTGCTATCAGTACCACACATGACATGGCAAGGTTTCACCAAGCATGAAGAGGTGATTGCTAGGCTTTTTGCTCCTTAACTATTCAGAAAAAAAAGAACATAAAATACACACCTAAAGGGTTTTTGTGCTGAAATATAAGTTGAAAAGACAGGGGAAAAGTCCCTATGAGTGCCTAAATAAACTCAAAAACAGTTAAAAGTGTTTGAACCCCATTTTTACTCTAAACTTATCTGAAAGTGACAAACAATAAATGGGCATACAAAGATTTATTTCCCTCACTGAAACCACACTCATTTGCGTCCCTCACTCAAAGTCATTTAAGATATTACAGTAATGGCATATTGTTTGCATGAAAAACCTTTTATCAACAGTGACTGGCAAAATAGTGTCATTAACAACAGCAGTGTCATTTACCTTTAACTGAAGAATTGTTATTCCAGGAGAATATATTTATTTGTTTATTACAGTATTATGTTTTGTTCTGCGAGCAATTTTATCAAATATCCAATACTACAACTTTTTTCTACAAATGCAGGTTTAGCATATTTGTAAAAGATAAACTTGCTCAATCAATAATCTTAACTAAAACATTTTATACATGAAGTATTCAGATATCAGCACGTGCAGTATGTATTGTAAACAACGCATCACATTAGACATTATTTCTTCAAGTTCAGTTCTTCAGGAATTGCAGTCTTGCAAATGGGACTGCTTTGTAATGCACAACTATAACAGCGTATAAAAGACAATTTCAGTCTTCCCTCAAATAGAGAGAGGAGTGGTTTCACCTGCAGTGTAATTAGAAAGGCTAGAAACCCCATCATGTATCAGCAAGAGTTGTAAAGATGTTTTACAGGCAAGACACGAAAGACTTTTGAGAAGCAGTGTTAAGTGGCTGTATCCCATTAGAATACCACAGAAAATAGTTCAGTTTGGATCATTGATGGAGAAAATGTGACGTCAACTGTATGCTTGATTCAGTCACTGAAGTTTGAATTGATTTGTTCTATAAGTGCTGTAGGGTTTAACATTTCAGTGACCAGCCCTGCTGGTGTCCCGAGAGAGATAAAGTGTCTTGGGTATTTGTGCAGAGAAGGGGTGAGAAACAAATTATTCCTGTGGCCAGAGAAATGGCCATACTGTTATTAAAATGTGCTAAATATTTTTTCAGAACTTATATAATATTCAAACTCAGTTACATACAGAATTCCTGAATTTGATAGAAAACATATCATTTTGACAAAATTATTTTAATTATCTCTAATGTCAATGATTTACACTCAAACATTAATCCAGAAATTTTCAGAAATGATAATAATTTTGTTCCCCAATCAAGTTGATCACACATTTTTATCAAATTCTCATTGTCATTGGGCTGCTCACCACTGGCCCAGAGTCTGTGAACTGTTCTCTGGTGTAGACACACTCAATAAGACCTTAGTTCCTGAGGACAGACTTCCTTCCATGCACCACTCTTTAGGAGTGAAGGGCCACATGTCACCCCAGCGAAGGAGGTACTGGTTTATCCTTTCACCCATCGTGTCTACAGCTCTCTTTTCTTTTGCAGGCTCTCCTGAAAGACCCACTGTATATTGGACTGCGGCACAAACGTGTGCGAGGTCAGGCTTATGATGATCTCCTGGATGAGTTCATGAAGGCTGTGACAGACAGGTACTGTGCTGAAGGTCACAGAGGTGAAATGATTTCTGCAAATGGGCTGATTCCTTATTTGGTCACTTTTCTTTTGGAGAGATTTGTTTTCACCTTGTATGTGATGAACATATGTTAGTGACAGTAAGTGTTTTAGTGCAGAAGTCTGAGTAAAAGCCGTGTATCAACTAATACTAAGGTGTGTGGTTTCCCTCCAGCTCAAAAAATTCAAGTAGTGTTTGAAAAGTTACTGCTGCAAACAATGTGATTATTTTTTATGTACTTGAACTCCAGAAATTCAGTGAAATACTAGACAGTGGTATTAAGTACTCCAGCCATTACTGACTTTGGCAAATTCTGCAAAGAGTGAATGTATGCAAAACATAGTGCACATTATATTTTCCTTTATAGGAGCTGATGCTTTTCTCTAAATGTTAAACCACTTACAATTACAGTGTATACTAACATACCTCAAATGTAAATCACATCTGAGAAATGGTGAAAAATGTTTTCTATATGTAAAAAGATTTTTTGATAATGTTTACAGCTTTGTTAAATTTAATCACTCACTTAAAAAAGAGTGACTCAGATAGTGAGCTTGACAGTGACTCATAACTTAGACTCAAAACTGATACCCCCAGGACTCAGACTCAAGGTACTCAAACTTAGTCTCAGAAGTTGGAGAGTACATTACTGACATGTGACTAGGACTACAACGTGTAAATGACCGTCACTGTTGGTCAATGTTGTAAAATGCATAATCACTGCGTGTTGGTGATTTCCATCATATGTTATTTCTTACTGCAATAGCCACTGCACAGGGGTTCTTTTGACAGAAAAACCCTTACTGTCATCATAAAAACACACTATTTCATTTTCTAAGTCCCACCTAACCAAGCCTACTGTCTGTCAGGTTATTAGATGGGGTATTTGTTGTGGATATTTACCCCATGAGGTCCTGCAGTAGGGTGCAATAGCCTTGAGGCTTATAATGGGAACAATAACTTTTGGGCTAGAAGAGAGGTATTTGGTATCAGTTTTCATACACAAGCTACACCAGCTGTGTCATATTGATGTATGGAGAAAAATTGATCCTTTATGATTTGTTATTATTTATTAAGGCTGAACCATCAGGGCAGCTAAAGAAAGATTCACTTACCAGCATTTGGCTTGACAACCACTGTGAAACTGTGGCCATCTGGAACTAAAAGGGTATCATGTTATCTGACATCTTTACTTCTTGCTTCTTGACCTTGTCACCTTTTATGTTTAAGCTCATGTTTGGCAGATGACTTGGCAGGTTTATTTTAAGAACAATATGAACAGGACCCTGGGCTGCCTGACAGGGTGTAAGTAAGGAAGTGATGTCCTGAATCAATGGTCACATTAAAGTGTAGCTGAGTTATAGTTCATATCACAAAGCAGATTTTGCAGTGCCTTTCTTCTTGTCCACTTCTCTTGTAATCTCAGTGGTATCCACACAACCCAAATTTCCTTAAAACCCTTACTGTCATAATAAAGTGTTGACCTTGTAACTAGATTGATAGACAAAACTGCTGGAAACTAAGTGTTTCAGTGTTAGAGAATGAAAGAATGAAGTCTTCTGTTTTGATAGTTTGCAGGCCAACAGCACAGAAGGTGGCACGGGACACAGAAACTGAGTCTCTAAATCCACTCAGAAGTCACAGCAACCTTGCCAGTGATGGTGGATGTCTGGGACCTTCTGTACTTTAAGTCTGTGGGAAAGTCTACATTTCTGAATATTATACAGGAATGTGAGTGTGTGCAGCTGATTTCAGACTTGAGTCTGGTCCAAAAGATTCTCAGAGGAGCTTTCATGAACTGAGCTTGAGTTTGTAAATGAGTCTGGGTGACAGAGGTCATGTGGACAAGCTCACACTCCATGGCTTTAACCCAGCAATCAAGTGCACACCATGGGCTTTTTGAAATTGACTGCACCACTGGTAGCTACATCTATATCAAAGATCACACAGCAGCTGCTGCCCAAAGCAGAACCCTGCAGACATTTCCAGATGGGAATGAGCAGGTTACACTAGTATAAAAACAAGTCATTTACTAGTTCACAATGACCACAGTGCTATGAATGTCTGATTTTCACATTTTTGAAGAAAACACACATTTTCCAGACTATTTATTTACTTCAAATTACATTTTATGCACAGACCATTTTTCTAAAAATTTCTGTTTGATGCAGAGTGACAGTAACCTGCGTTTCCACACCTAGCTGTTCATTGGCAGTAAACTGTGGTAAAACAGTAGAGGACCACGGAACCACCTTCATTCAGTTCCGTCTACAGCACTTGCAGGTGGTGTCTGGTTTTCCTGAGTGCCTGGGATCAGTATCAAGGTGACAAACTGCACATGTTTATAAGTCAACATTCAGAATTACAAAAGGACTTTGTGGAGACAAAGTACAGCAATTTGATTTTCACGTGTTTTAATTTTGTTTTAATTCACTTCATTTCAAATGATTTTTCTAGAGCACAGCAGGGTGACACAGAACACTGAACAAGGTTGCAAGGAATGTTACAATAAAAAAAGGATTGGTACAATACAGATTGTCCATTTCTAAGAGAGCAGATACATTTAACTATTTGGAAATGCCAGTGAGGAATTGAAAACCTCCCTGTGAAGAAAGGGGAGAAAACTAATGTTTTGTGGATCAAGTACCCATGGCTGCCCACCCCTCCGGGGAATTATAATGCAGTGACCGGGGACTTGGTCTGAGGATGTTCAAGTTGTTGTTCAGCTCCATGGTTGCTGATCACTTTGTTAGTAGAAGGCAATTATAGAATCCCAACAACAGTGATTTTTGCTGACAATCATCAATTCCACGCGGCAGCATTTCACATCTTTGTAACTTTCATTTGGAAATGAATGTATTTATATGAACTTGCGATTGTTGAAAGTATTGTGCATGATAAAACATTTAGTATTCTGTATCATTCTTTAAGTACTATAGATAAAAGACTCAAAAAGATAACAGATTCAAAAAGAAATGGAGTCCTATTCAGACGTAGGTGCATTTCAATTACAGTAGTCTGACTTTATGAAGCGTTTCATTTAATACCCATACTTCAGCTTGTGGCTCATTTCTTTATAGGTACAAAAACCAAATTTCATTTCATGTGTGATGTGACACCACTCACTCTTCTTTTCAGTTACAGTTTGACTGAGCATTCCGAGATGATTCTGTATGTGTTCTCATACTTTGCCAGATATTACAAAAACAGGCACAGAACTGTTATTCTCCGCAACAAAGGATTCACCAGGGATTCAAATAGAGTTGCAGGAACACAAACTTTGTTCTTGCATGGCATGATTGACAACAGCACCAAACAAACACCACAACACATCCACCCACACAACTGTCATACACCCAGCACAGCCTCAGGGTCATTGCCAAACTCTGGACTTCCCACCACAGTTGAACACATCAACTAGCTACACAGAGCAAAGCATGATGGGAGCCACAATTCCACCTGATGTTACAATGTGTTTTGTAGACAAACAAATTCACACAAAAGTTTTTTATTAATGTTGTGTTGAAATAAAAGCATATGATTTCCTCATATGTTTAAGCCCAAAATATCACCCATTGAACAAGTTGTCAGTTTTATGTATTATTTTGTGCTCACTGTCTTGAAGAGTGCCGGTAATTGTGGAGCTCAGTGTATGCATGTTAAAAGGAATTACTGACATTTTAGCATAAATGAGTAAATAAAATTTGGGACAAAAAAATTAATGATTTTATGCTATTGATAATGGAATTGATGCAATAGAATTCATGTAATGAAGGGCTTATCAGGAAAGTGCCTTTGTGAGGCAGGGGAAGACTGTATCAGTAGTATACAAATATATTCCATCTGATTTGAAGACTGCAGTGCCTCATCTCTTGGTGGAGCAGTGGCTGAAAACACACGTTTTGGAACTGAAAGAGTACTTGTTTCAATGTGGCCATCTCTCCTCGGTACCTCTGTCATACTGCTTCTGATTTTGAGCGAAGAGTCAGTTTAATGGGGTCCCTCCGTGCCCCCGGAGTCCAGCCTTTTGTGTGCCTGTTTCACAGCACACTGAGAGGTGCATTGTGGGTTTTAGGTCCATTCAGGCAGCTCAAGCGAGACAACATGCTGTTGGACACAATGCACCTCCAGCTGGGCTTTTATTCTCCCTTTATAGTGTCATATGCAGCAAAGGCAAGAAGAAATGCCGACCTTTGAGAGCTTCATGGATAGGAAAGTTCTTGTGTTGAAATGTTGGTCCTTAATCTGTAGGAAATTCAGACACATCCTTTCGGGATTTAGTGAGCACCATATTCATACTTCAAAGTAAAGAGGGCATTTTATTCTAGGACTCGTGATTTCTTTGAAAGCAACACAAGCTCTTCTCTGCAGAAATCATAGTAGGGCAAGATGCTATGGAAGCATGTAATTAATCCTTGTTGAACCAGAGCCCTTGCTGAAGTGGAATGGGATATAAGTGGAAAAAATGTATATAAAGAAGCAGTGCTTTCTGATCACATGGATGTTGTTGGGAATAAAGAATTCAAGTTATTGTAGTGTCTAATTCCAAGAAGAGATCAACAGTTACCAAATATCTGTGAGGAAACACGCCCCACCATGAAAACATTAGTGCCACATGTAAAGTCAATTTTTTAGTTTGTTCTCATGCTCTGTGACTCGCACCTCCTGCTTATTAATATGTGAACAAGGCTGAATTTCAGAAGACTTTTTCCATGTTTTCATCCGAAGGCTTAATTTTGTCTTCTTTCAACAGTTCTCTCAGAATACTTTCCCTGATACAAAACACATTATTATGTGCTGAGAGTCCAATTTTAGGTTTGTACTTGTTAGAACATATCATTTACATTTTAAGTGTTCACTGTTTTTAATCTGTAAAACCTTGTCATCAGTGTTTGGCTCTCCTCAAATTCTGGTCACCACGACAGGGACAAGAGCTCCCGCTGCAGAGAGGACATGTGGGCTTAAGACTCCATAGTTTCTATGGTGTTTTTTCTTCAGGCCCTGGCTAAATTGGTGTTTGTGTTACAATGTTAAGTGTTGCTGATGTATTGTCACACAGTAGACACCATCTGACCTACTATGCTTCCTTTTATAGATTTGGGATGAACTGCCTGATCCAGTTTGAGGACTTTGCCAACACAAATGCTTTCCGGCTGCTCAACAAGTACCGCAAGAAGTACTGCACATTTAACGATGATATTCAAGGTACGATTCAAAGCAGCTTTGAGGATTAGTATGAAGGTAAATAAAAAAGGGGATAGAAGACTAGTGTGAAGGGTGTGTAGTGAACGTCCTGGATCCATAGTGAAGGTTACAGAGCCCAGGATCCATTTACTTGTCACAAAAACTCCTTGGCAATCTGCAAGCTCCCTGCATCCACAATCTCTGACAATCCACACGCAAAACTCATATACATGTCAAACCTGCAGTACACACTTACACAACTTGCAATGCATACTTCCACACACAGACACCCTTAAACTAAACACGCTACATACTACACAAAAGGAGTGCACTCACTTGTCTTATTCATGTCACGTGCTGTTTTTATATTATCCCATTATGTTCTTTTATTTTCATTATTAGGTGCATTACTGTGACTGCGTATTGTAGAAAGTCCTAGAATATAAAGCTGCTGTGTTATTGGTCAGCTGCCACATGCAGAGATAGTAGACTAAAGACTTTGGATGGCTACTGTTTTGGGTATAAGTTTCAGGGTGTATTAGAAGACAGAACAGAGTCTTGCTGGCTTCTGTTCAATTGCAAATGTTCCTGTCCACAAACACACTTCACACGCACTCAGCTCAACACACAGAGCACATAGCGGAGATTTGGTTCATTTACAGACCTGCTCAGTGGTTCGTGAGCACCGCCGACATGCATCCCAGCGAGTTGGAGCTGATGCTTGGGTGGTTAAATAATGTTAAAGAATCACTCACACGCCTTTCCAGCCATCTGCTGGAGGGACATTCTTAGGGAATTGGTTCTAATTACAGTAGCCAGCAATTTGAAGAATGTAATCCTTACCGCATTCCTTCCAGATCTGTCTGAACAAGCCTGTTTGTGATTACTGCTCACAGGCCATCAGGGGATTAATAAGGACCCCTTTTACTCTCTCTGTAAAAGTGTAGCAATAAGTGTGTAATGTTCACTCTGACTTTAGTACGGTAACTTTGATTTATGTTCGTTTTTCAATGTGTACTGTGTTCTGTGTGCAGTGTCTCTAAAAGACTTGTTACTGAATGCTTGAATGGTGTTGGCAGACATCCAGATGGTTATTATTTTAAAGTCTTTCCAGTCTTTGTAATCAGTAAAACACAAGTGTGTAATATGTTACATGAACAGTCATTATTTATCCAGGTTTTAAATTATATTCACATTTATTCATTTAGCAGGCTGCAAAGCCACATACTACTTAGAGTAAACACATGTGCATTTATCCAGACAGCTACAGACACACATAAGCAACCACTGAAGTACTGTCACCTAGTTCAATACCATAAATTACACCAGTGGGCGATATATTTTATTAGTGAGTTGCGTTATTTAAATTTCACTTTATCGCTTTATTTTTTGTCATTGTTGTGTTAAAGGATGTGCTTTTGACTTTCTTGTTTGACCTAGTGGAATTTATATGAATTTTTTTAAAAAACTAACGCGATAATGTCTCTGTCCCCCTCAGGTACCGCTGCTGTGGCGGTGGCTGGCCTCCTTGCTGCCCTGCGCATCACAAAAACCAAGATGTCAGATCACACCATCGTGTTCCAAGGTGCAGGCGAGGTACAGTGCAACCCTCGTTCAAAAAAAGTGATTGTGTTGAGGTGGTTTCAGTAGTGCCATGGCTCCCTGCATGTGACTGCAGTGCAGAAAAATTATGGCACCATTCGCAGAGCCCTACATGTGCCACACTGTATTCTTGCAAAAATTAAAACACTGCAGTAAAATCTAAATCTGGTCAACTTGATTTGCAATGGGCAAATACTGCAATTATAGCTGTCTCATTTGTAAACCTGGTTTCCAGTACTGCATTTCTGTTCATTCCCAGTTAGGGAACATCAGTCTGTTGCCAGTATTTAAGTGATTGCATTATAAAGTTCTGCTTCAGATTTGCTTACAGTGAAACTATCAGGATGATCAGACAGACATTCCAGGCAGCCAGTTAGCGAGCTGGTGTACACTGGCGCTCAGTTCTTGGACTGAGTGCCAGATGTGAGTGAAACAACCCAGAATATCAGTCATCTGTTGCCTGTTTGCTTTTCTTCAGGCTGCCATGGGAATCGCAGATCTCATCACCATGGCGATGGAAAAGGAGGGCCTCCCTAAAGAACACTGCCTGAAAAAGATCTGGATGGTTGACTCCAAGGGCCTCATCGTCAAGGTGACCAGCATGGCTCATTATGAATGAGGACACATGTAGCTGAGTGACAGCACACATTTGAAGCAATAAACAAAATTCCTATGCGTAAAAGTAGAGTAGAAATGCTCCTTACTCACATAAAAGTTGCCACAAACTGGATGTGAGCTCCGCTGATTCAGTTCTTCCACCGCAGCTGTAGCTCTGTAAAGCAACATGGCAAACTTGTTCCCCTGTCCACTGGAAACTAAGGACACAGAAGACCCAGGGTGGAACTATGACCCATTATATGGACAGTCCTTGTGTAACCATGTCTAAAGTCTCAAAGTTAAGTTAGGCCTCAGCTATAACATTCTCCAGTATCCAGCTGGAATAGCCTCCTTGCACTACCTCCTTGTGGCCAAAATATAAGTCAGTGCTATGGCAGTAACTACACATTCAGCCCCATTTGTGAAACTCACAGTATCCAGTTTGTTTCCACTCTGTGGTTATTAATGTATTAATTATCATTAATCTGTCCAGATTTTCATTTGTTTGGTCTGCCACACCTGCTGCAGACCCATGAGATTCAGGCTGGAGCGATAAACAGAGAGCACATTTGAAAAAAAAAAGTGTGCCGAGTGCTTGTTTGGGAGAGTCTGGAGAGCCACTGCACTGCGGGACAACATACTCACACTCACAGTAGCCACCTGGAGCTCTGCAGTCTAGCTTGTCTTTACACCCTCTTTTTTTTTTACCATTTTCATTTTTTTTAATGTGACATACAGCTGTTGTCTCCCATGCACACGATCACAGTGAGTTTACTGTGAAATAAATGTTTTAAATTAATTTCTAAACAGCTTTGTTATAAATTGTTATTAACTATATTTCAACATATTGCAAAACTTTTCTGTTATGATGTTAGGCAGTTAGAATAATTTTGAGGTGAACTTGGGTCTGGCTTGGGACTAATTGAAATTTTTCCTTTAAGAAACAATGGAATAGATAATTTTACTATCTTGTTTTTTGATATCCTCCGAACCACGATCCTGAAAGAGATTAATTACAGGGAGTGTGTGATGAGGATGGATGTATTTATGCTATGTGGGGCAAGCAGGACAGCACTCTTTTTTATCAGCTCCTTGTTTTCCAACTGTCACTCCAGCCAGTTCTATGCAGAGGAGATAAATCCAGGGCCCAGACACAGGAGGGCAGGGTTTCTGTCATGCGACTAGACTGGCAACTTGGATGCTTGAGCTTTTGTTGCACATGAGAAGAACTATGAAAAGCTTGGGTTGTCAGGGCTTTGAAGTGTGTTTCACCTCCATTGCGGAGTCAGCTTCACCTGTTCTCCCCAGGGTCGAGACCACCTGACCCCTGAGAAGGAGAGGTTCGCCCATGAGCACATCCAAATGAAGAAGTTAGAGGATGTCATTAAAAACCTTAAGCCTACTGTAATCATAGGTAAGGACTAGTTGGAGCAGACACATACTACAATAAGATCAATAAAGAGTGGAAAAAATCTAAATATAGTAATTCCAGAATTCTGTATGTAACAGTGTTCCCCAGAATCATGTATGTTATAAGCCGATGGTGTTATTTCCTCTTAATTTCAGGAGTGGCTGCCATAGGTGGGGCGTTTACAGAGCAGGTTCTCAAAGACATGGCCTGCATCAATGAACGACCCATTATCTTTGCCCTCAGTAACCCCACGAGCAAAGCAGAGTGTACAGCAGAGCAGTGCTACAGACTCACTGAGGTAGCCCAACACCTTCAAGCTTCTCCACCATTTAAACTCCTACAAGCAGTAATTTGTTCTTCTCCAGTCTCCTCTGTGGACAGGATGACATTACACTTCAGCCTCAGCTTACAAACACAATTAGGACTGGATGTATGTTCATAACTCAGAATGTTAGTGTAACCACTAAGTTACGAGCTACAAAAATGTAATAATACAGCTAAATTGCTGAAGTGTAGGTTCTGTTCAGAAAAGGTCATATAAATAACCAAAGAATCAAAACAAATAAATAAGCCATGAAATGTTTGTATGTTTGTAACTTGAGCTGTAGGAGTGTTCTGCCTAAAGAATATTTACATTTAGTTATTTAACAGATGCTTTTCTCCAAAGCAACTACTATTGCCAAAGCACTACAGTGATATACTGGATTATACTGGATAATTTTTACTGTTTCAATTACAGGTAAGTTTTGGTGGAAATGTTCTATAGTAGGACTCAAACTGAATGAAAGCCTCAAATCTCAAACCAACAGTGCAATCCATTTTCTATGTTTAAGGGACGGGGGATCTTTGCCAGTGGGAGCCCCTTTGACCCTGTCACCCTTCCTGATGGACGCCAGTTCTACCCCGGCCAGGGGAACAACGCTTACGTGTTTCCAGGGGTGGCTCTGGGTGTGATAGCATGCAGGATGCGACACATCAGTGACGAAGTCTTCCTCACTACTGCTGAGGTAGTATCAGCAAACCAGGCTGGGCTGATGTGTCTGGCCTCCTTGGCGCAGCTCCAGTTGTGATAATAAATTGGAGCAAACATCAACAATGGTTTGGTACTCTCTGCATCACTGTGTTTGTTCATGTAACTGGAACTTGTTAGATTTGATCAAATTCACAGCCCAACTTTAATTACTCTAATATGAAAATTACTGACTGGTTTCCATACCAACTTAATATGTTTCCTTGCTAAACACATAGAAGCATCACAAAGAACAGTAAAATTTAACGCACTTTTTTCTCCACTGATTATCAACTAGTATCTAGTTGACGCAGCATCCAAGGTGACTTACAGTGCTGTGTACATTGCACTAAACACCCTACAGTAACTCGCCCATCTATACACCACCATGATGCCACAAATGCATCAGACACACTGTGGGCTCCTGAGAGACACATCCAAGCAAAACTCGTTTGTTGGAGGAAACCTACCAAAACAGCGAGAACAGACTAGACAGGAATTTTACCCACTTACAATCTCACAACCCAGGTGCTGTTTATCTGTCATAAATTATCATTTTTTTGCAAAAAAAAGTCATTTTTGCAAAAGCAGACCGCGGCTCGGAACATTTTTTGCTACAACAAAAAACCCTGTGAAAATTAGAAAAGGAAAACACAAACAATTATGATTTGGAGAAAAAAAGATTGTTACTATAGGAATTAAACTGGACACCATTAATTTATATTTTATTGTATCGAAATCCAAAGTAATGTTTATATTTACGCTATTTTACTAGAGGTGTTAAGGTTACGTGCCTTGCTTATCATTTTCTGCTTTAGTAACCCCTCCAAATGACTAAGTTCAGTAAGGGCTCCATTCTGTATAATATTTCTGATGTAATAGGACTGTTCTTCCTTAGGCCATTGCTGCCCTGGTGACAGAGAAAGACCTATCAGAAGGGAGACTCTACCCTCCTCTCAAAACCATACAAGAGGTGTCCTGCAAACTGGCTGTGAAGGTGAGACCCTTTACATGTTATTTCCCTCCTCGCCATGCATCTTGAAGCAATTATTTTTAAAGCCACCAAGAGATTTATAACCCTGTTGCACTGCTGCAGATCATTGTGACCTTGTGTGCAGGTGGTGCAACATGCATATGAACACAAGACAGCGACGCTGAGCCCAGAGCCGCAGGACAAGGAGGCACTGGTGCAGTCGCTGATGTACAGCACAGAGTATGAGGAGGTCGCTGTGGATTCGTACTGCTGGCCAGAGGAAGCTATGCGAATGCAGTCCTGTAAATTATGACCAGGGCGCAGAGCTGGATGCAAGCAGGTGTGGAGGCTCTGTTCAGCACATCATGTCAGCTCTGTGCAAGATGAATTATTTTGAGAACAAAAACCTATGATTTCTACAGTGCTTTAATTTATTTGGTAAAAGGGAAATGGCTTGATGAAATATTTTATAAATCTGCCTTTTTTGTTCTTTGGTCATATTGAATATGACTCTTTTTTGCACGGGAACTATATATGTTGAAAATGAATAAATTGCTGCCATAAAATTAATCTGTCATTTGGATTTCCTTGTAGTTTGTTTTAAATTCAAAATTCCGTCTACTGTAGAGATGCAGCAGTTTGACATTGTCAGAGAATGTTTTTACAGGTTGAAATGGAATTTTGGTAACCTAAATATCACAAAATAAATTCACAACATGTTAAAAAAAATAGAATTGCTGTTTTAGAGCATTTTTACTTGATACTGAAACTGTAAAAAAAATAATATTGCATTGCATGAATAGGGTTGGCTATGATGACCTTTTACATGATGCACAGCTCTTATTTTAAACAGACATGTTTAGCGTGCATGTACAGCATTCTGGCTCTAAAATTAGTTGCTCATTGAGTTGAGGGCAGCAGGTGGCATAGTGGTTAGAGCCAAGTTTGAATCCCACCTTTTGCTGTAGAACCCATGAGCAAAGTACTTCTTCTGGAACCGATACAGTAAAAATTACCTAGCTTTATAAAGTCACTAAATCAATGTGAGCATCGAATGTAACACTGCAAAATACTGGACAAATCTAATGTTTTATATAGCTTTCCCTACTGGAATCTGTTCTGAAAAGGTAAGAAAAAATATGTTATATTACAAAAATGGAGGGACATGGAAGAAAGCAAAATGTTGTCCAGCTGGTGAAGAGTACCGGTGAGACACAACGCAGTGCCCTGTCACAGGGTGTGTGCGCAGCAGCTGAGTGACTACGTCACACACTACTGATAGAATAGCTTCCTGCGTGCCCACTAGCTCTCAGCGGATGGTCGGGCATTTAAATTGATACGTCATTCATTAATTTAATTACTGTAGTTTCGTTCTAAGGATGAAAAGAGAGGCTCAATTACATTTAAGCACCAAGTAAATTTAAACAGCATTGTTAACACTACATTGTCAAACCTAGGCCTGAATAGCCTCTAATCTTTGCATCGCTGTGCCACCCTATTCAAGTTCATTTATTAGAACAAACATAATATTTAAATATATTATTACTAGATTTTAAGTGTTTACGGTACATTTTCTAGTAACATCTGTGAGAAAAAGCTGTCAAAGTGATGCAAAATGTGAGCGCTCAATCCCTGCTGATCCCATTGTACCTATTGTGGTAATTTGACGCCCCCTTCTGGTTGTCTGTGACGTTACAGCAGTTAGTTCAGCGGTGTAGCATAGCATGTAATAAACAAGCAATTAAAATTTGAATTAAACGCGGATATTGTAAATGCAAGTTGTTTTATAGGGTTTTCACAATACATTTCAAATGATTTCAAATTCTTCTAAGCCAGAACAATTTATCTTGGTCTCAAATCATAGCAGAGTACAAATTAGTACACCACCCGCAGCAAAAAGGGGCGAAAAAACCAATAACAGATGAATATAACGAACAAAACTCCAACAGCTTACCTTGGACAGATAGGATGAAACAATGGTTAGGACTTGTATTAAATCATACCCAGAAGTGGTAGGTATTCAAAAATAGAACTCAAGTTTTTGAGATTTACTGTTTGTTAACATGAGACGTGATGAGATGTATTTGTACCCTGTAAGGCCTAGCAAAGGGAGTAAATGGTGTAAACAAACACAACAGGGTACTTTCCGCATTGCAGAGTTTATAAAAACACAAAATGGCATCAGAGTACAGCCAGGAGGAATAAATGGCAATATTGGCCTTTCAGCCCAAGAAACCATCTCACAGGACCAACACCCTTCTTGCCAGCCTGACCTCAGAGATGCCTCAACCCACCGTCATCAATCCCCTCAGTTGTTGCACATTATAACTATAACTATTTATAGCCCAATTCCTGCTCTGGTGCCCAGGGAAACCATCGAGTAGAGGACCCTATGAAAGTGCTGTTTACTCTTTTAATTCATGTGAAACTAATGATTAATATTTATATGAAGCTATGTCCTAACAAACACTGTTTCCAGCTCATACCCAGCCAGTCAAAAGAGACGTACTTCCTTACCTCCCACTGGGGTCCCCCTCCATGCAGACCCTCCTTTGGAGCAGCCAGCAAATATTCTAGCATCCCCATGCAAAAGGAAGCTGATAAGATCTGATCCCTCTTAGCGGATCACATTTGCTGGTTTGTAGACTGAGGACCTCACATATCACAGCGTATAGATTTTCACAACAAAACATTTTTAAAAGCGTTGGCCTTTGTAATAATGTAATAAAACATATGTCTAACATTAGATGGTAACACCTCGTAAATACAGCAATTTTAACAGATAATAAAGATATAAAAATACATTTATGATAACAAGAGATTGTATGATGTTTGTGTATAAATAATATGCATACAAACACTGCTTTACATACATACTGCTTTTATTTAAATATATAGGACATAACATTTAACTATTAATTTTTCACATTATTCTGTGCTTCCAGTGACATACGTTTGGGCTTATGATAACCATCTCGGGAGACCAGTAGTTTTTCCCTCGTAACAAAGTGTTATTGTATAAGCATTTGAAATTGCAAGCAAATGTAGTTCATAACCTAAAATCTGCATAGTACCTTAGAATAGAAATTTCAGAAAAAAAAAAAAAAAGAGCTTTGATGAAATTGAGTACCACATAATAGGATCAGCTCCTCTTAGGTGGTGTATAGTTTGTCCTGTACATCTGTATGTGTGGACATCGCTAAAATCCTGTGACTTTTTACAAAAAAAGAGCCTCAAATCAAAGTGGTTCTAAAAGCGCTTATTAGTTGAAAAGAAAAATGAGTTTGAAACTGATTTACTATTAATTTGTTGAAAAATTATAATTTTTGAATGGATTAGCAAAGACAACTGTAACGGGAATTGCCCTGTTAAGTGCAAAATAGGGCTGTAGAAATTTACAGATTGACCCATGAGAGAGAGAGAGAGAGAAAGAGAGAGAGAGAGAGAGAGAGAGAGAGAGAGAGAGAGAGAGAGAGAGATTTTCAGGTGTGCACCACAGTGGTAAAATATTTCCTTGTCTGTGACATTTCTACAAAATATAATAAGTGATATCCATGAACACCAGTTTTTATACCGCTGCTCTGCACTATGAATATTTTACTGTGCACT
Source organism: Arapaima gigas (assembly GCA_900497675.1). Taxonomy (NCBI): domain Eukaryota; kingdom Metazoa; phylum Chordata; class Actinopteri; order Osteoglossiformes; family Osteoglossidae; genus Arapaima; species Arapaima gigas. Next base: position 107,575 of record UFQX01001043.1, read on the forward strand.
TTACATGTAAATGAAATCAATTTTGTGATGGACGCATGTCTAAAATCTGTCTGGAATGGGTGGGATGGAGCCTAGGGGCGCATTACCAGTCCAAAGGACAGACAGGCAGGGAGTGGCCAGTGCTCTGTGTGCGATCAATAACCACCAGATCAGACCATACATACAGTGTGAAGCCAATGGGTGGGCTGAAGGGCACATCGTAGGGTGCTGTCTGAGTGGTGACAATTATAGACATAACTCCTCCATCTTCCTTTCTATCAGCTGCTCACCCCCTCCTTCACAGGCTGCCAGCCCCAGGCTACGAAAGCCATGTTGCACTCATCAATATAAGTGTCGCGGCCTCCTTTCATGACCAGTGTCCGCTCTCCACCCATAACGTTTGAGCACTTTTAGTAAAAACACAGTAGAATTTAAGGACATCTAAAGGTGTATAAAGAAGAGGACACTTTTCAGTTCATCTCATTCATGGATATTATATAATCAAGTATTGTGTGCATTTAATCTAATCAAATTTTTGTTTCCAAATGTGTATTTTGCTGCACATGTAAGCAGTCTGGGTTGTTTGACCTTGTGTGTTCACGTAAGGACTTTACAGTTACAGTTTACAGGCTTCTTTCTCACGTACAGCTTTACTACGCATCATGTACTTCAACCGCACTGGAGTCTGGTCTTGGTTCTGGTGTTCTTCTGTCTGTGTCAACTTCCAAACCTGATGGCAAATTTAAACAAATGTCAGAATCTACTCCTTTATTAGGAAGAGCAAAAATTACAAGCAACACAGACTTCATCTACGATCATCCTTTTATGCAGCAATATATGGAATGCTTTCTGTAAATAATTCACATTAAAGGCATTTTCAACAATCGCAGTTTTAATTATGTTTTTATGTTACATAGGTATGGTAATGAATATGAATTTTTGAATTTCATTTTAAATATATGTGCCATCATCCAGTCCGAATTGGTCTTATTTTTTTCATGTTGTCATGTTCTCGTTTTAACTACGCAACAGCTGGATTAAGTCCCGCAAATAAACTAAGGTATTTAGTATTATTATTACAGCATCTTGTATGCGGCATCATTAAAACTTGTGAACACAAACCAAGAAAGCTTTTAACTGTAAAATATAATAAAGTTTCAGTTCGGCTTGAGTGATAATTTTAGAATTCTTTTTTTCAGGATTTACTGGGACTCGTCTGTGTTCCTCTTTGCCGCTCTCGGGTCTCTCACGTGTCAGTTCTTACATCACATGCACAGCAGGTGGCAGTACACGATCAATTTATCCTGCCTTTTTTCGTCTTAAAATATGTGCAGCGCTATTGCTGCCTCAGAAGTCAGGCATTTATTACCTTGTCTTCATCTTCTTGGTAGAATAGTTGTTAGAAAAGTGATTATTACTTTGCTCAAGTCCACATGGTTACAACCTTCGTGATGAAGGAACGGCCGGGTCTGTGCGCGTGAGTGTTTCTCTCCTTTATTCAAGCGAACGAGGCCGCGCGCTGCCTCAGTGGTTGACTGAGTAACGCGCTGGGGCGGGAGCCGAGTGACGCGCCATTGGCGCGCAGGTTTTCGCCCGAGAGGCAGCGGCGCGCGCAGGTTCCCCCCGCTGCAGCCTGCTGTCGGTCTGGCGGGTACCGTGCGCGCGCGCACACCGGCAGCGTACTGAGGGCGAAGCGCGAGCCCACAGAGCAAAAACTCGTCTGTAATTAAAGGCTGTTCGCCTCGCGCAACTCTGCGCGTGCGAAAGGCGCCAAATTCGGCGTGACACGTGGGATCACGGTTTAAAGTCGCCCAATTTTTTGTTACACAACGCCGTTTCAACGTGAAAGCCACTGAAACCAGGAGGGAAATGTAACAAAATGTGTTGAGCTCTATTGAATAAAGTATTATTATTATTATTATTATGTGAAACGTATCTATATTTTAAGACTTTTTTTAGAACCCAAACCTCCGTTTTCGGCTTAAACATATTTGTTACTGCTAAAAAAGCCTCTACTTCGTAACGACAAAACCTGAAGTGATAGTATGGTACCCCGTCATTTGAAAGTTGATCTGAAAGGAACATAAAACGCGATGTTGACAAAGAAACCAGTGCTTGAAGCTAAACAGAAATATGGGTCACACAAAGAAATTAATGTCTGTAATTCCACATGGCATTTTAGTAGAGACTGGGCCCTTCTACCCGCTGGCACACCCATGGTCTCCTGGAACCCAGGTGCCAAGTGAGGCTGAGAAAAACTGATAACCCGTCAATTTCCAGTAGTCCCCAAAACACCGATATTTCATTTCAAAATAAAAATAAATGCTTAAAACATCATTTTTGCAGCATAAAATCACATTTTTGCTGTTGTGCAAATATGTCATGCCAGCTTTCCCAAGGCCATGTCATTAACAGTCCTGTTTTTGATGACTCCCTATAAGAACTAAAACAGAGAAGACGACTGTCAAAATTGTGTGAGGCTATTTCTACATATCCAACTTGCACACATGCTCATTATTCCATGGCTGAACCTCCAGATGGATCAACACATGCTGAAAATATGACAACCCAGAGATAGATTCATGTTTGACCTCAATCTATCACTCCTGTTATTGTGTACAAACCTGACTGTTATACCGACTGCAACATGCTGACCTTGGAAGTTTACCACAAGAAATAAAGAGAAACCCATATATAAGGCAATGCTTCCTTTTTCATTAGTGTACATAGCAGCACTAGTCTCAGCAAACTGGATACTTGTACAGACTAAATTCCATCCTGTTCCAACCTTCTCTAAATCACCTAAATAAAGCAGTGACTGAGCTGCACTAAAGTAGTAATGTATTTAGGTGAAATGTTTACATGATCAGTTGTTTCCTTGCCTTCACAGTGTTGTCTGACACTGTAGTCTGTGAAGTTAAACTACTACAATGAGACTGGTAGTTTGGAAATGCCATGATTCTGTTCCGGTGAGATGTTTTACGTGTCTGTGCGCCACATTTAATACAATTGCATGTTGCGCCAGAAGCACTACTGTATTGCAAATTTTTCACGCTATAAACATTTGGTGTGACTTTTGAGAGGTAAACACTCTTAAGTTCATTTATTTGTTCTGAATATTGTTTTATTTTCTTATAATAATATAATAATTTATATTCTTATAATATTTCTATTTCAATTTTCAAAGCAACCTGCACTGTTAGCAACATTTTCAACTGTTGGTCAACATTAAACTACACCTAACCAAAAAAAAAAAAAAGGAGTGTGAGATGCATGTTAAAGCCCTGATGCTGAAGTGTCCAAAGTCAAAAATATATATACACACACATATATAGCTCACATGTTGAGTTGCTGAATATTGTACATGCTTTTAGGACTGGGTAGCATGTTTTTGCAGTGACAGATTTTTTTTTAAACATTTTAAACTAGTGTTTATGTTGAACTGCAAAAAATGTAAAGCTTTATGGAGTTTTTTTTTCTATGTACCTACTATGACGTTGTTGCAGAACAACTTAGGTCGTAATATAAAGTGACTTTGGCGTTACAAACTAGTTGCATTGCAGAGGGCCTGACAATAGTTACTGAGCCAGTGCTGTGCTGGATTCAGACAAAGAACAGGAGGTGGGAGGCACCAGTGATGCATAACTCTTGACAAATCTATTTTGTCAAATTCGAATAAGGCTTGTAACACTGCTGAACAGTATCATAAAACCACATCACATACACATGATTACTTTGTTCCAGGCAAAATGAATAAAGCCTACGCAATGAGATCACAGCATTTTTTTCCTATGCATCCTATGTGCAAGGACATTGATATTTACTCTTCATCAGGTCCAGGGTTTGTAAAGTAACAGTCAATTTTGCTGCAATGAAAATGAACCAGACACATTGCATGTATTTAAAACAATTGTCCGTGCCATTGTTTCTTCTTTTTTCCATTAATTATTCTCTGCCACTGGTTGTCTGCCATTGAGAAATACATCTGCCAAGTTTAGTGAACATCAAACGTTTTTCAAAACCCATTAAATTAACATGCATATTGAATCTTGTTTCCAATAACTTAGTTAATGAATTGCAAGAGGTCGACAATAGGGAAAGCTCTTCGTTGATGGCAGAGGGAAATGTTAAAAATGGTTGTCTGCTGACAGTGAGCAGGGGGGAAGAGCAGATGATGTAAATGAAGACTTTAGTGCTCTCTTATCCCCGTTAATAACCTGGTCCACTTTGATGCGACTGCATTGGCGAGGTGGTCCTTTCTCTGCATCGCTTGTGGTATGAAAATCCAGTCTGCATCTTATCTCTTTACCAGCTCAAGGGCCTGCTGGAAAAGCCCCCCCACCCCCCCGAACCTACCTAACTCCTATTTTGCATGACCCTCTGGGAAACTTAGCAGTGTATGCCTGTTTTTAATGTGTAGGTTTAATATGGCTAAGGTGTGGCATATAGGGAAGGCAGACTACAGAATGCACAGGCACTACAGAAAATATGCCTCGAACAAACAAGGCTCCTCATCCTGACATGTGGGATATACACCTGATCAACATACACCCGCAAACAATCCCCATTCCAACACCTAAAGCCTACTTTACGTACTGGTTCCTACACCTCTTTGACACATGTACCAACTAGTTGCCATGACTAGTTGCCACTACTTGACAATGAGAAGGGCTTTTTTTCCATGGAGTGAGGGGGAAAAAAGACCAGAGTTTGTCTGCTGTTCTAAATCCTCTATTTGTAGGCACCATCAGCCAGCTCAGTGTCCAAATAAAAATTAAATCAGAATTCTTGTCCCTGTGTCAATTTTTAAAATGAACCAAGCAGCTGCTGCATACACATTATCAGATTAAGTTGGTTTTGCCATTGAATTAAAATGCACAACTTGACTTTTGGAGGTCCATCTAGTGCAATGACACACCTTTGTTCCTGTTTGGAAACTCCCAGCACTCTGGCTGCTCCTCCCACAGCCCCCATGGGTATCCCCAGCCATACACAGTCACACATCTTCACCTTTTGTTCACGCGGAAATGCAACAGTTGAGCTGACAATCTGTGCTTCATATCTCTGAACTCCTTCACCTCCCTGCTTTTCATCATGCCGTACTGCAAGTGCAGTCTGTTACCCTGCACTTCTATCGCTGCTCCGGGTCTCCATCTTTATTCTCTCTTGAACGTTTCCTCTAAGTTTGAACATGTATTAAACTATGTATGTGGACTTTCAATTACAATTTCTGTTTTTTTCTGGAAAAATCACTAAAAAAAGATTCAGGAAAGCATTTTTTAAATTCTTTTTTTTTAAGAAAGGAAACTGACAGCGAAAACAATCCTAAGTAGAACTTCATTCAAAATTTATGGTTCAAACTGAACTGACTGAGAAAACTTGTGGAGTGGATGTTCTGGTTTTCATGTTGGTTGGGATCAGTAAGTAGCAGATTTCCATTAGCAGGGAAAATGATCGCTTTACACTTTCAAACTTGCTGTCTGTTACTATAGTATCTTAGAGACTCTGGTCTGGTCAGGGTGTTTCAGAAACCTAGGGAGTACAAAAGCTTCAGTTGTGTTTGGAAACCTGCTTGGAAATCATCAGATAACTCAACTTTAAGTCAAACACAAGTAATAGGCTTGTCACGCCCCCGGCTCCGGACTCCGCCCCTCCTGATTCCTGATCACCTGCACCTGCTTCCTCTTAGGTGGTGCCTATTTAGATCGGCGATTGCCAACAGCCCAATGCGAAGTATTGCCCCATGGTTCATGTGTGCATACTGAGCAGTTCTCTTCCAGTCTTGTTTTGTTACCGACCTTTGCCTGTACCTGACCACCGATTTAGTCTCACCCTTTGCTGTGTGTCTGCCTGCACTGAGTTGCTTACTGGACCCGAACCTCGCCTGCCTTGTGACCACGAATTCGGAACGCCCCATTCAATAAACGGAGTTCATCGCATTTGTGCCTGCGCACGTCTGCTTATTCTCTTTCAATGTGACAAGGCTGATATCGCCAAAAACTATTCAGAACGAAAAATAGGAAGGCACAAATAGGAAAGGAAATTTTCATGTTTTCAGTTGTACACTGCAAATTTGGCATTGATATTGTCCCTGTTATGTCTTTCTCTTGTTACAACCTCAATTTCATGTTTTCTTTTTTCACAGCTGTTGATCCAAACGCACATACAGTACTGTGCAAAAGTGTTAGGCCTGCAACTTCAATGTGTGTTGAGAAGTACAGGTAGATTTTTATCTACCATCAGGGAGGTTTCTGATTGGTCCCAAATTCCTTCTGCAGCCTGAGAATGACCTCAGACACCCAATCTCAGTCATACACAACTACCTTCAGCAAAAAGAAGGAATCCTGCAACAGATGGTATGGTCCCCACAGAGCCCTGATCTCAGCATGATCAAGTCAGTCTGGGAGGACATGCAGAGACAGTCAAAGTCTGCAGAAGAACTGTGGCCAATTCCTCAAAATGTTTGGAAGAACCTACCAACCTCTACCTTAAACTGCATGCAAGTTTGCACAAGAGAGTTGATGGTGTTTTAAAGGCAAAGGGTGGTCCCACCAAATATTGATCTGATTGAGGTTTTTTTGTCTACTGCACTTTTTAGAAGGTTTATTGATTAATAAGTATTTGTAACATTATTTTTGAAACTATCCTTGCTTTATAGCATTTTTCCCACAGGTGCCTAAGACTTTTGCACAGTACTGTATAATATGAGCTGTCATAGGATCCCTAAAGTAACACCACTACTTACAGAATGTACCTGTGCGCAGAGGAAGGCATCTTGCTGAAAGGTCCCACCAGTTACAGCACAACTGGTGGGAAATTTGTGTTGAGACTATAGCCCAAATCCCCCCCCCCCCCGGTTTGGGTGTTTACTTGGGGCAGTTAAAAAATNGGGAAATTTGTGTTGAGACTATAGCCCAAATCCCCCCCCCCCCCGGTTTGAGTGTTTACTTGTGGCAGTTAAAAAATGAGGATGCAACAATTCATTCTTATAAATATCCATTCAATCACTATTAATATACATATGCAATAACCAGTGAGCATCATCAAATTAAAAAATTGTGTCAGCTGTATTCGCTGCATTTTTGTTTTAAAATTTTGTTCTCCATAGAAACACTTGTCACTTTTTTTGACTTCTTTATTTTAAGGACACACTGTTAGCTGACAAAGGGAAGAAGCAATCTGCAATTTGTGGTTTTCTGAAGCAGCAAGGTTTAATGGAAAACTTCCAAAAAAATTTTAACCAAACTGTGATATATTTTAAAAAAGAAAATGGTTTCAGAGAAAGACTTGATTCCAGGCAAACAATGTACTACATGCAGAGGGTGGCCTGACTTTACTGACGGTTTTTTCCTTTAACAGGCTGGTAAATATCACAGAACTATATTAAATAACGGGTTTTGAAAAAGCCACATTGCTTATTGATATTTGCCATGAGTGTATTCTGAAGTTTTATATTAATTATGAATATACAGGATAAGTTGACAGATATCCTGTGCTCACCCACTGGGATGATGCATAGAGCCCTACCCTACCCATCTAACAACCTACCCACCTACTCCCCTCCAACCCTAACACACTATACACCCTAACATGCCACCTTGTAAGATGTTGACCGGCGTCATCAGGAAGGCACCATCCTTCATCGGTGTTTCGCTGACTTAGGCCCACGACACCTCCGGATGGCTCAGCAGTAAGGCCTGGCGTCCCAGACCCACCCCCCTCCAAACCTGCTAGGTCAAAGGTCCATGTAGCCCCCAGTAACAATACTGCCACCGTATCCCAACTACCCCACCTCCCCGCACTCTAGTTGAGCTCTCCTCAACCACAGCCACTGACTAGCCCTCTCGGCTACTAGTGACAATTCCTTCACCGCTTCCCTTAGTTTACATCCTCTAACTCCAAACCCACTCAGCAGAGAAGTGTATTCTGAAGTCTTATATCATGATATCATAAAAAAAGTTATTGGTAAATTGTGCATAATTAATGTTCGTGTTGAAAACCTACCCATCAAAGGATACCTTCAAAACTAGAAATGTACTCCAAAACTGAACCAAAGAAAAACTGATGCAACAGCTAAAGTATAAAATGCAACTGTTCTATGGCAGAAAAACATTAGTATTGAGCCTTAATGCATAAGGGTTACTTGTTAATACACTGAAGTATGTGGCACAGGCTGCTTCTGTCCTGCCGAAGTTTAAAAAAAAAATAACCTGCCAGTATCAACACACATTAAATGTATCACGACGGAACAGCACTCAAGATATACGGCGTTGTCTAGTGTGTAACAGATGATCCTACAAGCACAGTTGATTGCCCCTTGACCTCAGCAGAATCACCACGAATTTGCATTCCAATTGTGCAACGAAAGGGTTAGGAAGGGTTATTTGATGTTTAAATGGACCCGGACTTCAAAGAGCTGGAGGAGCGTTGGCTAAATTTACAGTAGCCAGTTTGGGAGTAAGGAATGGTTATGGCAGTGATTGTTTCAGGGCCTTTGTGCAGTAGCACTGATGACTGCCTGCACAGATTACTCATCTTTTGTTCACCACCACAATACTGGCAGGGGGTAGAATAACGTCCGTATAGCAGTTTCATATAATACCTATAACCAAGCGGCCTAATTGAAAATGAACCAACAACCAGACAATTTTGTAAGAGAACTTTGTGACTAGACATAAAAACATGGAGGCGATGAGTTTTGTTGATAGACCAAACAACCCCAGATGTACACGATAAAAAAGCCATGAGCTGTATATGAGACGACAACCGCTGACTGAGCTATATTTTTGAAAACGCAGGAACAGGAACCCTTGGCTGTGGTGTTTGAGAGAAAGAGACACGTGGCTTAGATATTACGCTTGAAAATTACAGCTCACTCAGGGTCTCCATGCAACCTGTATGTGTTCGAGAGAGACTGGAACTCTGTCTCTGAAGCACGGTTGTCCTTTGGGTGCTTGGTCATTGTCTCCTGCTGTAGAGATAGAGTGCTAAGGTTAGCTAACCTTAACCCAAACCCTGTTTTGGATCTTGTTACCTCTAAATTTGTCTTATAGACTGACATCAGTGGCGGCAGTTTCTTTCAGTGAAATCACCCTGACTGCATTTCTTTCGGACCCATTTCCACCCACTCTGTTGTTATCTGAGCGAGGGGACATAGAGGAGTGACAAGAGGAGGGTGGCTTTATTTACACATGAGTGCATGCACTCATTGAATCAGATAAAAGACTAGTCAACCTACAAGTTTTGCCTGATTTGTCAGCTGCTGTGTACTAGACATTCACTTTTTCCTTGTCAACTTGTTGGTTTCTATTATGCCAGTCCACAACCCTCTCGGCTTAATTCTTCTGACTGTTGTTGCTAAGAGGGCCAAAAGAACAGACAGATCTCTGCTGGCCCACATGCAGACTCGAGCAGGAATTGTGGTTCCAGTTCACCGGCAATGATTTCTCAGGTAACATTGTCTAATATTTTTAACACGTTACAACAACATTTTTCCATTTTTGTCATTTTTTAGATCCAGTGGCCCCATTTTAGTTTTATTTTCAGTGGTCTTTCTTTTCAATTGATATATTAACCAAAGAGGGCTAAAAATTCTCAATCCAAAGCCCATCAAGACTACTGTGCTTTAAATAAATTTGGTGTAAATGATTGACAGGTGGTTGTCGGAATTGCCTTTCAGCAGGTGGTTGCTGAAGGTCCCATGCGATCATTTTGGCAGAATGTGTTTTTAATACAGACTGTTTACTAAATAATGGTTGGCAACATGCAGTTATCACTGATTTGGATCTTAGAACAGGACTAACTCATATTTATGTATATGGGTCTTTTTTTTAATACATACAAGTCTAGTTGCAATAAACTAGCACGTAATATCATTATGAAAAAAGTGACACCCCCCCCCCGGCACAACAGAGAAAACTTCTCTGAAACTAGACTACTACGTTTAAAAGAAAAATGTGTTTCCTTGCAAATACCTATGTTGTTCTTTTCCAAACAAGTTGTTGGTCTGTCTGGATTGTCTGAACATTTTATTTATTAATTAACAAAATACATAAATGTGTTGTCACCGCTAGTGCCGCATCTAAAGTGTACCCGGGCCATCTGGGACAGATTTTTTGGGGGAGGTTCCGAAGATGTGTGAATAGAGATGCTCGCACAAATTAGTGGTTTACAACAGAAAATAGTAGAAAATAATAGAAAATAAATAAAGGTGAATGTATTTATAAAGTGTAATGAATGTATTTATTTCAAGATAAAACAGAGCATAACTCTCAGTGAACAATGAATTTACCTGTACAGTACCAGCTTTTACCAAGCAAGAGTCATGATAGTCACCATAATTGACCCAAAGTATTTATTTATAGTGTTTTACACATTATATACATTGCAGTTGTTCATTTACTATCACCAGGCTGTGTTTGGTTCTTATTATCGTTTGTGTTTACTAACGTCATCTGTATTTGTGTAAAGATCACTGTTTGTTTGTGTGTTGTTTTTTTTCAAGCCACAGATAAAATTTGCCACACAGGTACTTCTGACCCAAAATGAGATTTTCTGAGTAAAGTTCAAAAAAGTGGCTGGCTTTCTTGAAAAATTGTTCTTTGAGAAGTGATATAGCCAGTACTGAGATCATGTGAGGTGTAGTATCATATGCATACATACCTGCATGGAACCTGCACGTTTTTAGGCACATAAGGCTGTGGATGCCACTGATATGGTATACGTACATACAGGTGGCAAAAACAATAAATTATGTATGGCACGCACACGCATACATCTTTTACATTCACATTTGCAACTTTCCACTACATGATGATCCATCACGCTCTGCAGCATCCACCTGTTTCACAGCACTTATGTACTAAATGCAACCACTTTAAGGGAAATACAGTTTGCTGATAGGCAATGCGTTATTACTCGCTACTGTTAGCTAGTGTATGTTTGTGTTTCAGAGTTGTATTTATAAAGTGGTAAATTGGATTTAATGAGTACTGTTATTGTAAAAAAAGCTGTTCTGTAGTTCTGTAAATCTGCACCTGTTAACAATTTGGATGTGAGAATTCACTAAGCTGCAACATGGACTAATGACCAGGCCTGCGCCACTCTTCACCAACTAGGCCAGGGTGGATGACGACAATATCAGTGTTTGTCCCTCTTCACCATCCCTTCCCTCCATGGCATAGGACAGCTGTTCTGTTAGGTCACGTGACATTCCAGCCACACAGTCACGGTGGGTTCTCTGGGTCATCGTGCTGACACTGACCAGGGCAGACGTGAGGTCTGGACTTAGGACCTTAGGCAATGGTAAACTAAGGCAGGTCTCTCCCCCGGGGTGCCGGCTTGCGTTTGTGGCATGGCGTGCTGATGGACCGGCTCATGGACTCGGCTGTGGGCCTCGGACAAACAAGTTGGAGGGACATTAATGGATAGGCTGGTGATGTGAGGTGGAACTCTGGTGTCCCAATAACCAGGCCAGGCGGATCATAAGGCTACAAGTTCGTGTTCAGTTTTGTCAGCCCTGAAGTAATGCGATATGAAGGTCTGGTCACATCTTCGCACTCTTTTCAGAGGCTGTTAGAGAAACAGAATAGGAGAAGGTGAGAAAAGAAGTTGTTTTCATAAGTGACAGAAGAGAAAGAGAAAGCATGATTGAAAAGAACAGAATGTCATCACCAAGGAGAGAGAAGAAACAAAAAAACCTTGTGTTAACGCTTTCCTTTGCGTTTTAAGTTACTTTGGATCAAAGTGTCAGTAAAACCATAAAAAGTAACAGTGGTAGGATGAGCTTTTACATGGGAACAGAGCCAATGGTATCTTCCGTGAATGAAATTCACCAGTACTCAACAAATGTGTAATAAGAAATATATATCAGATGTTTTAAAAAATGTGCATCACCTCAGAGCTGCAGGTGCCTTCTCTATCAGTAGTGTAAGCAAAACATAGGATCATCTGCATCTTCACCATCTCATCTTCTTTTACATTCTTTAAAAAAGGTAAGGCAATGTGGGTGCTGATTTGACGAGGTGGTTTAAATTGGTCACCTTTTTTTGTTAAAAAACTAAACACTTCAAAAGAAACCTGTATCAGCAAAAGATGCATCACTTGAACGTTTGTAAATGCATTGCATTACTTTGAAACTACAACCTTTGTTCATGGGAGCTTAGAAAGTTTGGTTAGCAATATCTTCTGCAGCTCATTTTCCTGCATATTAGTTCAGCGCAGATTTTCAAATGTTCACAATTACAAGCAATGATTTCAACCACCGTCTTCCATTTTCCAGTATGTCATATACAGTACTGTGCAAAAGTCTTAGGCACCTGTGGGAAAAATGCCATAAAGCAAGGATGGTTTCAAAAATAATGCCATGAATACTTATTAATCAATAAACCTTCTAAAAAGTGCAGTAGACAAAAAAAACCTCAATCAGATCAATATTTGGTGGGACCACCCTTTGCCTTTAAAACACCATCAATTCTCTTATGCAAACTTGCATGCAGTTTAAGGTAGAGGTTGGTAGGTTCTTCCAAACATTTTGAGGAACTGGCCACAGTTCTTCTGCAGACTTTGACTGTCTCTGCATGTCCTCCCAGACTGACTTGATCATGTTGAGATCAGGGCTCTGTGGGGACCATACTATCTGTTGCAGGATCCCTTCTTTTTGCTGAAGGTAGTTGTGTATGACTGAGATTGGGCGTTTGAGGTCATTCTCAGGCTGCAGAAGGAATTTGGGACCAATGAGAAACCTCCCTGATGGTAGATAAAAATCTACCTGTACTTCTCAACAGACATTGAAGTTGCAGGCCTAACACTTTTGCACAGTCCTGTATGATCCGCAGAAACGGGCGAATGTAGTCGACTCATTACAGGGAAGAACATCCACAATGATTCAGACNTTGCAGGCCTAACACTTTTGCACAGTACTGTACTTTAATTAGTTAGAAACATTACGTACAGTACGACACTAGTGTTCTAAAGGGGAAGGCTGGGTGTGCCCTTGGGTGAAAGGATTGTAAAACATCCACAAAAAAAATTTTGTTTAACAAAAACACATTCAATTATTCTGTGCTTTGTATCAGTTAAGACTAGGTGGTGCGAGTTAGGCTGGTGACATGTATTGTGTAGCCTGACTGGAAATTATATTACATTATGTCTAAGCTGTTTTATGGAAGGGTGACTGCAGATAGGAAAGCACTTTCTCATGGATGATTCAGGATGCTAGACTGTGTGAAAACAAGCTTTGCAAACCTGTCCATATAGATTGATGGTAACACAACTACCAAAGCTCCTGACTTCTTTGAACACACACACACACACACACACACACACACACACACACACAAACATATATCTGTGTGTGTATATATGTTCAACAATCCCCCATATCTCACAAGATCGTACATTGTATGAGAAGTGCTGCAGTTAAAGGTGAGCCGCGTAATTCCATTCCTTCCATTCCTCAAAATGTTATTACACTGGGAAAAGTCAAACAGGGCAGGAAGCATCATAATCACCACATTTACACCAGACGTGGTGTACCGGCAACAAATTCTAGGTTCTAGGCAGTGAGTGACAGCAAGGTTTTGTTATATCAGTGGCCTTCGTAGTCTCTGGATCTCAACCCTATAGATAATCTTTGGGATGAAATGAAAAGACCTGTTTGCAGCAAGCCTGTGCAGCCAATCCAGTTTGCAGTAACTTTGCAACGCAAAGAAGTGTGAATGAGTAACTCAGAATGCTGTCATTCAGGGAGCAATGACGACTAACATATATACACATCTCCTCTCAAAGACACAAGTGCAGGAGTTTCTTTTAATTTCACTTTTCTGCACCAGCTGCCGTATATCACACAGATTTAGAATTTGAAATTATGTTAATTTTTCTTTTTTTTGGCTGGACCCCACGTTGTAGCTAGCAGATCAGTAAATGGAGAAATTCATTAAAAATCAAATTATTTTGCAGTGAAAACAACATAGGGATGACTATGCCTAATACAGAAATAAAATAGCCACTCCCAGTTATTAATCAGTAGTTGGTACAAAGACTTGGTACAAAATGCCAAACACTTATTAAAGATAAATAAAACAGCACATGCAGACGTCAGCAAAGGGCCATATCCGGCCACTGAGATGGGGGTACGGGAGGAGGCGAACAGGAGGGCTGATGGTGAAGGAGCATGGCAGACCACAAAAGTATCAGCATGGTTATGTTTGCAGGTTCGCAGAGAATATGGCGATAATGTCACACCAGCGGTAAGTAGGATGCCGCGCCCTTGTTTCTGAGTGTAAATCTACAAAGGTTGTTTTGCATATACTTTAACTTATGTAACATAAATATTGGAATACCATATGTGATGTCAGGATTGAATAGGAAGTTTGGAGAGATGAATTTTTAAAACTTTTAAAACAAGTACAACGTGGGATCATATTTCAAAAAAATATAGATGTTACTCAGTCAATACCTGGACTTGAATATGATGTAGGTTTTATTTTTAAATGAAATGTACAACTATCTGTAAATGACCTTCACTATATGCTTATGAGCCCACCAGAAACGTGCAGCAGACACGCTGGATGCTGGTTACTTTTAAATGGCGGGATGGTTGGAAGAGTTGCAAGATATTTTTTATTTATAAATGGTTTTTAGAGAACATAACCTAAAAGTAAGTAGACAGATGTTTGTTCACATAGTTTTTTATTGGTTGTGATTGATAACAGCCTTCTTGTTTATACACTCTGGTCTGCAGTTGTGGCTTTTTGCTTATGCGACACAGAATCAATAAATACCGGTCTGGAAATTTCTGATCCTACATGGAGCCTCGGCAGGACTGTGCAGGGCTTCCTCTTTTTTCAACAGTCTACATCATTTGCTTTAGGTGAACTGGTAATGTTAAATTGATCATAGTGGGTTTAGGTGTGAGTAACTGCATTTGAATTTTACCAGATAGTTAACGTTAACTCAGGTTACCACAGTTATCACTGGAAAAATAATCAGTTCTTTATGTGCCTCATATAAACAAAAGATATATTTGTGGCACAGTCAGCGTGGTTTCCCGTTCACCTTGCACAGTGTGGGTTCTAAAGTATAAATTGAATGCTGTCATGTTCAATTACGTTCTCATGGTTCGTTCCCATTAGGGTCCCTTTTTTATGGGTTAGCTCACGATATTAAATGGGTTCTGGCCCAGAAATTCGTAATTGAACATGACTCTAGGATTAGATGGATCCTTGTGAGGAAAAATTTTAACTAGCTTATTGACCGGTAAAATTTGACAATTATGGTCAATTAGGCGTGTGTTAGAAAGTGTGAACCGTGTCCTGCTACATGCCTAACAGACACTGACCACTGTCCATCTTTCTATGTGTGTATGAATTTGGAAAAAACGAGAGGGTGTACGTTGCGTATACAACTGAAGAAAGTTTTTGTATTACACTGAAATTATGAACATAAATATGAATAATTATATAGTATACATCCAGTCATCCAGGATATAGCATCCAAAAAAAGCATCCAGTTAATATGAAAAAAAAAAATTGGGAAGCATTAACATGTACAGAGCATGGTGAAGGAATGATATCACACTTGTTTTTGTTTAAAACCATGGCATGAACAATTGGTACAGAGAGCGTTTAAAACCAAGCGCTGAAAAATGTTACCTTTTTTTTGCAGGACAGTCTCCTCCCATGATTTCACCTTTCACCGCCATCTTTGTATTTCTTAAGCTGGCCCATCTACCGTCACGTTTAAAATCATAGCTGAGAATTTTAATTTTGTAAGTAACAGCCATTTAGATGTCTTTTACGATTAGTCGGGACTGGCGTGAATGTAGTGCACCTAAAAAGGAAACACATAGCAACCAAATTAAACTAACGGTGGATGTGTATGTTTCATTAAAGCACGATTACAAATACTACACTGTAAATATATTTCATAAATATTCAAAGGATTATTGGAGGTTAAGTTTAGTAAAAAAAATGATATAATATCATTAATCCAATATAATATCATTAAAATGATACTCAACCTCAATGAATAATTGCCCTGGTCACGTTTGTTCAGTTCCCTACACAACAAAGGTGGGGGCAACATATCAATTAAAGTGCTTGCTTTGTACCCTAAGGGCGCAGGAACTCAGCTTTAAAATATTTGTATTAGTTCGCATCAGTTTGATGGCTGGCCGGCAGAGCGGAGAGACCCGGGTGTGGCCATTAGCCGAGCTAAATGGCCAGAAAGAACTCGGAACAGACAGGTTCCACACAGAACCAGCAGAGCATGATGCGCTCACCACCACCCACACACTCCAACGCCTGCCTGCTTCCCAGAAATGACTGCTTTACACAGGTATACCTTGAACTCACTGCATACAAATATGACAGTTTTTATGGCAAACGGATAGACTAAATGCCAGTGTCCTCCAGTCCCAATCCTCATGTTTCACTTCCTTACACTATTTAAAAGTTTAAATTGCCAGTGATAAACTATTTCTCAAAATGTAAATACTCATACATTATTAGCAAAGAATGCATATTAAATATATTTTAATTCATTCTAGTAGTTGATTTTATTGCTAAAGCCCGAGCAGCATTAGTAATTTTCTCATTTCCTATTCATACTAAACGTGTCTTTTTTTTACTAGCACCGCTTTTCAGGCATACCGCATTAGGTCCGTTCTACAAATGGCACAAAAGAAACACAACACATTGAAAATGAATGTTATAGTTTCACAGCTCTCTGTCTATATGTATTGCTGTTTATAAATTCAGACACTACAAGTCATGGATTTACTGTGCGCCATTAAGGTCAAATACCTTCATAAATGGTACAAATCCCAGATGCTAACCACACTGCATAAACAGCTTATTTTTCACAAGTTATGGGGTAAAGCTATGTGCTTTTCTCAGCAGACTACAAAATGTCATTGTTACTGAACATTATGATGCTTTCAGAGAGATAATGCCTTGACCTTCGGTCATGAAGACTGACCTTGCTTTTGCCACCCTTTTTTCCCATTTGCAGACTCTACCCCACTCCAGTACATCTTCAAAGCATGTTTTTTGGGGGACAGCCCAAATGTGTTTTAAATGTAATGTAATTCCCAGTCCTTTAATGCATTTCTTCTGGGAATGTGATAGGATACAAGCTTATTGGAATAGTGTTGTTTCTACTATTTGACAAGTCTTACTTCGCAGATCATCCTGAGAGATCTGAAGAGAGAGAAACGTTTTCACTAGGAGTTATGCAACCTATATCAAAAAAAAAATTAAATTCTGGTACATTTGGTGTTCTTTTCAACAGTGATGACAAATGACAACTGACCCTGCCTGCTAAACATTGTGACCTTTTGCCCCATATTTAGTAAACCAGTTCTGGCTCCGTGCCATGTCAGTAAAAAAAAAAAACAAACAAAAGCTTGAATTCCATGTTTCGGGTTTGTAAACTTGGCTGATGTGCTATATTTTTCCAGTTCTATTCCCTCAGATCCAATTTTAGAAATCAATTTCTATAGCAAATGCAGACTACATAAAATTAAGTGCAGACAAAACAGAAAGACAATTTCTGATAAAACAATTGCACTTTTAGTAACAGCCAGCACAGCAAGTGGCCCTCTGCAGTCCCATATGTTATTATTACTGCTCTTGATTTTGCAGTCAGAAACTGTGCTGTTGGTTACGAAAGTTTACAATTTACGAATTTAAAAAGCTGTGTAATTTAATATTTGAATACCCTCATTTCACACCATAAAGTACAGACCAGCAGTTTGTCCAATACTTTTTTTTCCAACATACATTACTTAAGCAGCTGCTTCGACAACTAATAGGTAAGAACTATACAGCTAATGGAATGATGTCCATTGATTTAGCTGCTAGCAGATGAGCTTTTGTGAGGGTTCCTGAATGCTGGAAGAAATTCTGCAGCTGTGAAAAAAACTCATTTGCTCATATTAGAGCCAAAGGTCCTTCAATCTTTTGACAGTGAAACCACCAAGGATCATCATACAGACACATTTAAAACTGACAGTTTCATTACAGCTGTCTTCGTCCCTGAGGACGAAGCCATTCATTCCTGATCCATTCAAAAATTATATTTTAATAAATTAAACTTTTTTTTAAAAGTCACGGGATTTTAGATACACACACACACAGACACACACAGACAATAGATAACTGAGATGTAAAGGATAAGTTATACCCCACCTAGAGGACCTGATCCCATTGTATGACATTTAAGCTCCGTTTTTAACTGAAATTTCTATTCTAAGGCACTAAAGTAAATTTTAGGTTATGTCCTACATTTGCTTGCAATTTCAAATGTGTTTTTCTGCACACAATCGCATGTTGGTTTCTTCACAAGAACTATGAAAGTTTGAGCTTTGCTAATGTTAGAAGAACCAGGTTATATATGACCTAACTTGAGTGAAGCTAAAAAAAAAATGATGAAGTTTATATGGCTAGTCGTACAGTGAATGTGGTCGTGTAGGCATAAGACAATAGTATACCTTATCATTGCACAGTAATTCCCAAACCAAATGAAAATTTCAGGAATGCCAAACAAAAGCAATCGCTACATGAACTCAGAACAGAAAGCAACAAAGCCAGAGCACAACAAGATAAAGGTGCCATAAACTATGTCCAGTACATTGCCAAACAAGCTTACCTGAGGGAACCCACCTTTCGCAAACCAACACACAAAGCAGCTGCCTTAGTTTCTTTTGATTCCATCACAAACGGCAGCAACCGGTTTTTACGGTTCCATGGAAGTGATTCAGGGGTGCACGACAGGGAATTTACCCATCAGCTCAACCTCACCTCATACTACAGGTGTGCTACCCTGCAACCTTCATATGTCAAAGATTTAATTTAAGCCCAAATTGTGTAGAGCTTAGTTAGTATATTACTCTAGAGATTTGCAAAATGTTTCACTTTTGTTTGTTTATTTCTGATATACTGATATATATAAATTTCTCAAGGGTTGTGAAACCATGCTTTCCCAGGGAGGCAGTTTTTTTTTTTTTTTTTTTAAATTTTAGCACATTCTGAATGTCTGCTTTGCCTCAGTGACCCACTACCTGTGTTATGTGCTGTGCCTGCTGGTCTTTGCAATGCAGTGTGTCGGTGGATTCTTCTGTCAGTGTACCTGCTCTCAGAAATGGAGATTGATGGATTAGCTCAGTAAGGTTGAAGCCCTTGCCTGTTACTGGTCTGCTGCTTCATAGCCTTCATTTTCTAACTTGCTGTCACTAGAATGGCTGCAGGGCTTGCTTGCCACAGCTTTCAATCTCATGCTGTTTCTTGGTATACTGTTCAGCTGCTTTTTTATGAGCTGAATTCTTCATTAACTTTAAATTAAATAGTAAAAATGGGTAACTTGTTCCTAAGCAATACTTCCTGAGTTTACTTTTTCATCATATACACAAAATGCCCATGTTTTCTTTTAAACAAGATCTAAAAACAAATGTAGAACAGCAAAAATATGGTAACACCTTAAAGGTGTTACACAGAATGACCTACACCAAAAATAGTTACTTGTTCCCTTTTACGATCACTTTTTTTGTTGTTTTATTCTATAGCTCCTGTGGAACTCAGGAGTTTGAATCAGGCTTGGTGTGTGAGGAGCCTCCAGTTCTAGCAACATAAGTTTTGGCTTCAGGGCTCATTATTATTACTGATAGAACCACATATCCGAGACCAGAGAAATACGCATAAAAACCATATGGGGGTGTTCATCGTCAACTGTGACGGTTGATATCACTAAGTTCCATTTTATGAATTGAAATCCGTGTTTTCAATGCGCTTTTCATGTCTGAATTGATTGTAATTTCAACAAATGTTGTGTTTCTCTTGCCCTTAAATCCAAATTCTGGAAAAAAGGCCCTTCCCAGGTAAGGAAAGAACAGTTCTTATTTGACTGAATCATTGCGTGCATTATACTAACTGTTAAGATGTACCAAAAACAGAAAAATAGCAAAAGCAGATAGTCAGATTATGCTTTTGCTGCCTAGAGTGCATTACCACCGTGAAATCTGTAACTTCCTAAAATATCGTGCCTCAATATCATCTGATTAAATCAACTAAAAAAGCAATTATTTTGATGAAACACAGGTTGGAAAGCTGGTCAAAGTTGGTTTTAATTTGGAGACTGTCTCTTGCTCAGAGATTCCAGCTTTTAGAAACATGACCAGAGCGCCAAATATAGTAACAAGAATGTTTCACATGAGGATAAGGAAAGTAACACAGTATGTGCGTTTTATCGTTCTGCTTCATTTAGTAATGTTGTTCAAGGGCCGGATGGAAAAATTGCACTTGTAGCCGTGAGGAAATAATTCAACGTGGACCATTGCAATAATTTTTTTCTTGAATACGCGCTGAAACGTGGTTGATCGTGCTCTTAGCAGTCAACCGTGCATGCCTGAGCTCAGAACCCTTCCTGCCTCCAGGTACATTCTGTGTGACCTTCTCGAGAACCCAAGGGTAGGGAACACTTCATAGATTGTAAATAGAACTTCTGATACTGAAACAAATTTAGAAAATAAGCTGTCATTCATATTACACTAAATATGCCTATTTACTTTACCTGATGAGTGACAGACTGTTTTGTGTGTGTGTGTGTGTGTGTGTGTGTGTGTGCGTGTGTGTGTGTTTTCTTAAGAATCTGAAATTAAGTACAGCAAAAGAAAATGCTTCAATATGTACTACTTGGGAATACACATGCTTTTTCAAAACAAATATGGAATAACCGCATACTGGAACAGGGGAGCGCTGCTGAGAATTGAGCTGATCATCTCCAATAATGTAAACTGTAATCAATGAGCAATAGAAGAGATGTGTGAGGTCTGAGATACACATTTCAAAAAGACTGTAGATCCAGCCACCTCCCTGTCAACATGCGTTGCATCAGAACAGAGGTTCCTGCAGCACCAATCCCTGTACCAACTCGCCCACTCCACTCCTTTCAGACCCGTGGCTATACAGGGCCTGTGCATGACAGCTCACAATATTTCTGCCAGAAATATTTCTTAAAACATCAGCTCTGTGACCCTCTCAGCCCTAAGTTCCTGATCTTGCCAGGCTACATGTCTCACTTTGGAACGTGTCAACAATTTCTGGCTAGCTGGCTTAGACACCACAGCATGCTCTGTTTTCTCCTCCAAAAGGCCATGTCATTCTTCTGCAACTTAATCAGGGGCTACATTCAGGCAAGCAGTGCGGCTGCTGGCCTGTCTGATCATGATAATGAGGACCCCTGGCTATGCAGTCATTGAAGAATAATTGACTTGTTCGTCTCTTATTTTCATAATGGACAATCCAACCTAGAGCGCGTTTATTTTGCTATAAGAAATGTCAAGAAGGATTGGAAGTTTGCTTTTTGTGCCCATTAAATCTGAAGTCCCAACCGCCTTACTTTCCACAAGCAGCAGTGTCATTGGTTGCTTGGCTCATTATGCAGATTCCTGAGGATAACTGATTCCCCTCCCCAAGGACCCATTCTGAAGATGCAGAAGAAACAAAAGGAATGAGTCTGCAGTGCATTATAATTTTCTAGGTTTAAAAAAAAGGCAATGACTGTAAGAGAGAGATGCTGACATTTTTTGTTACTGTTATCTGCATCCCTGCCTTTCAGAGCCTATTGAAATCAACAGTGTCGTATTGCAGACCAAGAAGTGGAATTCCATTGTCACACCTTGTTGATCAAGGGTGTGGTAAACCAGAGACCTGGGCAGAGTTGTTTAAAAAAAAAAAAAAAAAGAAAAAAAAAGCTCTACTATGTAATACTGTGATGCACTGTTATCCACCCCTTTCAGTGCCTACAGACACTCTGTCCCTTTCACAGTGCCAAACCTTGCACAGTCTCTGTGAATGCATACTGACAGAATTTGTGTTATCCAAGTCTGTTAGGCCTCGTCGAACCAAATGGGGAGGCTAAGAGGATACCGACTTGTCTTACTAAAGGAATATGACATTTTTCACTTCTTATGAACAAATTTGACCTCAGATAAAGATCAACAATTCCTGCCAATATTTTCCCATCACGAGAAGTAGGACTATAGCTTCCCTTGTTGTGCAATAGCAAAAAGCCTTTGCCAGTCCCCCTTGGTTCAATGATGTTTATTTTACAATTGGGCGCATCATTAAAATAATTACTACAAGCTCTAGTAGCTGCAGCGAAGTACCCAGCTGGATGAGTTTTTCCCTGAGATGCACAGAAGGAAAATGACGATTGTACCAAACCTCCTCTATGCCTATATTATGACAGCAGTCAGCGCCCATTGCATCTGTGGTAGCTGAGCGCTGCAAGCTAGGGATGCAACGTGCCCCCGGTGCATTGGATGTTGCAGTGCAGAGCCAAATTAGCTTCACACAGCATTTGCGTGGGGATTTTTGTACCGTCATGAGGAGAGACTAATGAATGCAACATAAAGGTGTACACTGTTCTGCTCTTGCATAAAATACTTGAAGAGGAATGCAGAGTGACGCTTGCTGCCACCAGGTGCTCTGAAAAAAATGAGGTGGATGAGAATGTTTTAATCATTTCATCCTTCCTCTTGTGGTGCTGCTGTTCCTGAGAGCTGACGCTGTACCTATCATGGTGGAACAAGGTTCAAAATGTGAACTGTCTGTACTCTGAGAGGATGAGGCCATAAAAAATAGTGTATCAGTTAAATATGTCATATTTAACCGCAGATTGGCTGTACACTTTATAAAGTCTCGAAACCGTTCAAAAGTGTGGCGAGAATCTTAATGATGTGACATGCAGAAACATTGGATTGCAAGCTCACAAAACAGGAGTTGCTTCCAATTGATTTTCTTCACTAAATTTCTAAGTAGATACAGGAAACTGAGCAAGGATTGCATTAAAATAAGCAAATTTTCCATTTTGTTTACAGATATTATCCAGTGGCATGAAAATTAATGTTAATGCCTCCATCCATCCGTTGTCTTTAACTCTTCAGTGAGTTCAATTTGAGTTTCAAAAGCTTATTCCGATAAGGCACGTATTGGAATTAGGTGAATTCATGACTCTGCTTATAGTTATTTAAGGTACAATACATGTGCACCTAATTATACTGAAATTATACAAATCAGGAAATTATACAAAAAGTGAGAATGTTACTGAGATTATAATGTTCATAATTATAGACTTCTCAATCTTTGTAGCAATACTGGTATCCTTATAACATAGAGTACGTTAGTACTCAGAATAATACCTAACAGTCTGGTATCAACTTCTGATGCAAAAAAAAAAATTCTCCTGCAGTATGTGAAATATACTTTTTAGCCAGTCTCTGCTTTAAACACGAAGTTCCACAGGGTGTGGTATTAAGACTAATGTCATAATTTGCGTCTTTTCATCTGTTTCATTCTTTTTTTCCACAACTTGGTTTTAACTGTGTACCATTGCTTTAATTACATATGCTACTTTTTTCATGCCCATGATATTTTGATTTCTTACTATTATTTTCAAGCTCTGTAAGTGGTAACTGTTTTAAATCATGTTTTGATTAAATTGAACGAACTTCGCTTATTGGAAAGAGCTGGAGTAAGCAGTGAAGTAGAAAAGCTGGGCTGCAACATTTTCTTCTAGTACAAAACTGTCCCTGCAGCACTGTAACTACAAACATTCTTTAGGTTTCTTTATCAGTTTGATTAAATTCTGATTTTTGCCTTATACTACTTAAAAATAGACATATTTATAGAGGTGCCTGTGTTAAATGAAATGAAACGTTATTACCAAATTGTAACACATACATTATTTGACCAGAACAATAAACGCAAATGAGCTATAGTATTGCTTGAGTTGCAAAAATGGGCATTATATAAATTAAATGTAATGTTTTTTGCAACTGAAAAAAAACACAGGGCATCTTTATTTTATTAGGAGTTGCCACAACTGGCTGACGCTTGGATTTGGAAGGTGTCTACAGGCTTGTGAGTGGTTAGAGGCTCAAACTGTCGAGCCTCTTGCTAGCTCAAAACATCCAGAAACACAATAAAAGGTTCAAAAGCAATAACACGTTGATCACCCAGTACCATCAGTTCATTTATCGTGGACTCCTAGTTGGTGGGTGTTTCCAACATGGTAGTGAAAGAGTTGGACTTGATGGCTCCACATTGCCGGCCTCTTCCCCCACCCCAGGGGGCTTAATCAGGGGCAGTTTTTTTTTTTTAAACTATTACTATTATTATACGTTTTTTTTTTTTTGAGGAAAGAATGGCTGGCCTGTACAGTTTGGTGACATTTTGGTTAGCAACATAGTGCTTGTTGTTTTGCTTCTGGCCCACATTGTATAAACCCTTCTTCTAACTTCCCCACATTCCATTTTCATTGCTTTGGTATTAGAAACTTTGCACAAAAAAAAAGAAAAGTCCACCCTGTGTATTCTTTAAAAAAATCATAGCAAGGTCAGATTTATGAACCAAGCACAATGAGGAATCCCACCATCACTGACAAATAAAAAAAATACTGTATGTGAAGGCAGTTAGGGATGAACAGCAAGCGAGAGTTTTTCTCCGTCTTCTTCCTCCAGTAGGCCTCGAGCTGTCTTTTATAATTCATTTTTCAGCGTTACAATAAATTTTATTTGTTCCCTGCAATGTTTTTCAATCAGAAAATTTGACAGCAGAATTGCTGGTCATTTCTTTCACCCTGTTTTTTTGGTTTGTGCGAGAACAAATGGGCCTAAATGGTCACTGGTTATTGGCCCGAATCATCTTTTACATGCATGTCCCATTTGTCAACACTGGCTTTCCCAAAGTATTCAGCTGTATTGGCACAAACAATTTGTGCACAATTAAGGCAACGATTCAATTTGCAAACGGTATGGCAAAGACAACAAACCTGGACTGCATTGCACTGAACCCCATTGTACTGAACAAGTGCCCTTCACTGCTCACTCCACAAAGACACGGATAAAGACGGAGTCACTTGCATCGCAGCTGAACTAATGGACCAGACATGGAGGCTCATGCTGCCTTGGTGGGGCTGTAATTGGCTCTTTTTCATCGGGGTAATTATCTGAGGCCAACATGGACAATCTGAACTTCATCAATAGGTTTGGTTTGTTCCTGATTATGCTTAATAACCTGTTGGGTTTTCCACCCCGTGCCTGGAGCGTTAGTACAGTTCTTGGGCATGACCGAGACCGCCCAATCTCGTGGCATCTGTTACCACAATAATCTGTTCTACAACAAACAATATTATTGTTCTACTAGGTATATGGAGCGTATATTTGTTGATAGCGCTCTGTAGCTACACCTGCACCTGTTCTTGTTATATGTGACAAAGGAGGAAATATGAAGTAAAGAACTGCCACTCCTATATTAGGAGTTACACCAAGAACGTCTGGCTTACAGATTTCTAAAGAAATTTTTTTCGTGGTTTATTAGCAATTACATTATTCTTCATTATATTTTCTAAAATGGCTGTGTGTTTCAGAAAGTACTTGGACTTCTGCAGCCTGTGGACACAAAACAGACTCAGAAAGAAAAAAGAGCTGGTAGCTCGTTTTAAATCTGTATCAGTGACAATTTGGCTGGGGGGGTGTCAGGCCTTTAATGCAGAAGCGCAGTGGGGACAGGTTCATCTCCGTGATGTATACCATACTGAGCAATTGTCTTTGAGTCGGTTTCTGACATTGTCCTCAACTGGTGCACTGAGTTCTTGATGAAGTTTTTTTAATGGCTTATTGGCCTTGTGTTTGTGTGGCATTGAGTCATTTGGATTCTCATAATCAGGCCAGGCAGCAGTCAAGTTGGCAGCCTGTGCTTGGACAGTTATGTCTACCAGCAGTTGGTGCTTTGAGTCTTTGGTGTTTCCAAACCCTTTCTGGGCACGGCTCATGTACTTACACACGTGTGCACTCAGCTTATTTGAAATGATGCCTGAAAGGAGCTTCCATGTTGTGGAGAGACAGGTTATTGGGCAGTAATTGGATGCTGCTTGGCCCTTAGTGGGGTCTTTCGTGACCAGAACCGACCTTCCTTGGATTAACCAATCAGGGTGAGACCTATTGTTAGCGCTTGATTCATTTATGCAGCTAGGCAGGTAGGTACTGCTGTTTCTTTAGCCAGTAGGCATGGATCATCTCAAGCTCTTGTTTAACCACTTGTTGGACATCTACTGGTGTGATTGTGTCTAGTTCCTACTCTGGGCGACTGGCAGTCTGTGTTCAAGTGTCAGCCACAGTGCATTGGTGTTGATGATTCTCCCTCTCATATGCTCTTCCTACTGGAAGTAACTGAATCTCCATGACTCTGTGTCTGATCGCTTGCTGGAGGAGGGTTACATGTACAGTGTAGAATGTTCTTTGGCATAGAGGGCATTTATTCTTTTGGTGTCTGCTTCTTTTGTATATCTCTGCAATCTATCAGTGCAGTTAGTCTTTGTTTAGCAGACTCCAGGGCCTCAGCTATGGACATGTCTTTGTACTTTCTCAATAGCCAGGACCTGTCCTTTGTCATGCTATTCTTTTGTACCTCAGTCAACTTGTTTCACATTATGGATGAGCAGTACTGAATCATAGCAGATTCTGTTTTGATAGATTTGCTTGATTTGAGAATATGATTAGAAGCACAATGTATATACACTGTATTTTATGGACTATTAAATTGTTTTTTTTTTGGTCTAACCTGGTGTGGCTGGTGCTGCACAAAAAAAAATCTCCATACAGATTGCTGTATTGTACAAGGTGCGTTGCCTGTACCAGGAATGTTGTCAGCAGGTTACAAAAGAGTTCCAGAGACAGATTATTTTCTGGAAAATTTTTCTCCAGGCATCATTTCAAACAAGCTGAATGCCCACATGTGTAAGTTACCTGAGCCGTGCCCAGAAAGGGATTGGAAACAATACCAGAGGCTCACAGCACCAGTTACAGAAAGACATAACTGTCCAAGCACAGGCAGCCAATGGATGAGAATTGACAAGGTGGCTGCACCAACACCAGGACCTGCTGAACTGTTTAACTGCAAGACTGAAGGTGATTTTGATGGTTTCACTAATACTGGCAGGGACACGGACCACCGTCTTCATAATTTGTGACTAAGCATTTGCAAGTCTGGACTGAGTACTGATATTTAAACATTTATGTTGTTTTATAATTTAACACAAGATTATAGTATTATAAGATCCAGATCATTTATTCAGGATTAATGGATACTAGTAATGTCAAGGACTGTATGCCAGTTTTTGAACCAATGATATACCAGTGACATTTTATTTTTTAATAAAAGCATGCAGCCTTTGCTCAATGAAGCTGCATATCCAGCTAAGTGCATCTGTTTTTTAATCAGCCTACAGTTACAAATAAACATGCATGTGTGACCTGGTGATCACATTCAGTATGTTGTTACCCTTGATAAAATACCTAGTACATGGTCACTGTGATCTGAAATCAGTGGGTGCTCTGAATGGTACCACCAGTCCATCCCTGAACAACTGTACTTGCACACACACACGGGGCAATAGGATAGGATCACTTTTAGGAAACCAATGCAGACATGTGGAGAACAGGCCAATAAGTTTATAAAGGACATTTCAAATATAGTTTGTAGCTCAGCTTGCTTTACAGAACGATGAACAACAAACACATGAGCCTGTGTTGGCATCTAAGCTGCAAGACAACATAGCCTAACATAGACATGAAGCTCTGTAAATAAGCTAACAAGGAGACAGAAGAAGTGAAATGGGATCACATTTCTTGTTTCTGATCCCAACTACAGCATTTTGAAATAGATTAGTTCAGCAACTATTTCTGCATGTAAAAGGTTTTTAGGAGTCATGCAAACCAAATGTTGCTTTTACAGGCCATCAGAGGACTTTGAACAAAACAATAAAACCCAATACAGTGACTCAGTAAGACAGCAAATGGATACAGCAACATAATGATTTACATTGTGTCTGAGGATAAAACTACCTCAGTTATGGCTGTATTTCAGGTAGCTTCCTCCAGAGCAAAGGCTTGAAAAGCATTTATTAGAGTATTATTTCTATTAATGTTTATATTACCACATCACAGTATTTTAATTTTGTGACAGAGTGGGTCTGCCACAGTTAAGTATATGCAGAAAGCATTCATTTTAAACTTAGTGAATACACACCATTATTTGGCACCATGTCCATGTCATACACAGACCTTCAGCTTTCCCTCTATAACATGTGCAATGGTTAAATATTATTTGTTTGCTACCATTGTTTACTTGTTAATCTGCCAAAGGTCCCAAGTATATGAATGACTAACATCACGTTATATTTACTTGGCACAGATCAATATAATTGTGAGACCCCTTTGCATAAAGTAGTTCAGTCCTTCCTAAAGGCAGAAGAGAGGACTCGCCACTTTATGTGAAATCCTGATGTAGATGACTACTGACAGCATTTGTAAGATTACAAATATCAAGTATCCACTCGCAGTTATAGAATATTGTATCTGTTGTTCTATTCTCCTAACGGATTGGGTATTTAACAAATTGATGCATTATAATAATACAACAACGCTACTTACCAGTGGTTTTAAAAAAATAAACCTGGATAAAATGCGGTCACCCCGATCCAAGTTCTGAGGTATCACAAATGTACAGAGACTGTAAAATGTTAAATGTCCTCACAATGACAGGAAATGATACATTAAAAATAGAGGCCATTGCTGCAAAGTAAAGAACTTTTAATTTATTTGAATTAAAAAAAACAAAGTGGGTATTTGTTTGGTATATTTTTTTGTTTTTTTGTTTTTGTTTTTTGTTTTTTGAAGTTAAATTTTTTCAAGTGAAGTCCCACAACTCACATGGCATTAAACTTATCCGTAAACCTGTAGGAATCTGTTTTGGCTGTTTTGTGTTTGAGTTTTAACTATATCGGAAAAAAAAACCTGGATGTGAAAATATGAATATTAATTGTGTATATTTGAATGTCGTTCAGAAAATTCACTTGATCATTTTATAACTGAGATTGCTGTCAATTCTGATGTCTGAATATGAGGACGTTCTCTGTATACGGAGTGTTTTTGCAGTTGTGTGCCAGGGACCATCAGCGGGCTGTGTGTTTGCATGGGGTGAGGGTGCTGTCAGCTTTTTTTCCCCCCTACTCTTTATGGTCTGGACCTGTCAGTGCGCACATTGTGTGTGTGAGCAACCATTTGCAGGTGAATGTTGTGTGTTTGTGAGAGCGCGTATGCGCACGTGTGCCTAGCGAGGGCTGGCCGGCGCGTGTGCAGCATGTGGTGATGTTCTCAGTGGAGCAGCAGGGCTCTAATGAGTGCTTGCTCTGGACAGCAGCTGGTAGAGTCTTCTCACAGAATGGGAGCCATTGGCCCCTTTATGTGGACACAAAGGAATGCAAATGAGCCGGGGTGCCGAGCGGGGGTGGGACCCTGTTCACATGGCACACCTTGCACTCACAAACCAAGTGGCCCACAACCAGGTCTGCTACTGTATGTGTGCGATTGTATACTTAGGTGCATACAATCTGTGAACCCATGTACACCTGGATATACTACAATACGTTACACTAATTTGTCTGGATCCATATGTCCCTGTAATTGGTGGTGCATGTCAGTGTGTTTACTTTGAAGGTGTTATTTTATTCACGTGTGTGTATGATGTGAATGAGAAAAGGGCAGAGAATGTCTATTTTGGAAATATGCAGTATTCATTTACATTTATTTATCCAAAGTGCCATAGAATTTCCATTAAATGAAAGGACGTTTCAGCAACTATACATGCAGACATGAAATTTCCAAAACATTGTTCAATAGAACCATTTTTTGCTGACACTCATTACACTTCTGCATACAGAACTGTGAGGGAACATGAAGGTGATAATGATGGATGCTGTGATGCATGGCGCATATATATAGCTGGAAGAAAAAGTTAATGAACCCTTTGTAAGTACCTGAGTTTCTGTATTAATTATTTATCTATTTACCCATGCATTTAATAACTGGTACAACCTCCTTTAGCAGCAAAAACTTTCACAAAATGTGTCCTGTTGCTGCTGGTCAGGCTTGCACAACAGCGAGAAGAAATTTTAGACAATTTCTCCTACAAAACCGTTTCAGTTCATCCGTATTGTTGGGATACCTTGCACGAACGGGCCTTTTCAGGTTACGCTGCAGCATCTGTTTTGGGTTAAGATCTGGACTCTGACTTGGGCACTCCAAAACACAAATTTTCTTCTTTTTAAACCAAATCTGTTGTTCACTTACTCTTGTGTTTTGGATAATTGTCTCATTGCATCACCCACATTCTATTAAGCTACAGGTGACAGCCTGCTACCCTGATATTCACCTGTAAAATTTCTCGATACAGTTCTTGAATTCATTCATTCAACTTGAGAGTTTTTTTCACATTTATTTTGGAGCGCAGTGATTTCCTCTGTGTTGTCCTTCCATGACCACCACTCTTGGTCAGTGGTTTTCTTATACTGGACACATGACCTAAGACTTTAGCAAGCTCTAGAGACTCTTGCAGGTCTTCAGCTGTTACTCTATGGTTCTTTTCCACCTCCTTCAGTTTTGCATCTTGTGTTTTTACTGTGATTTTTTTTTTTTGCAGAGCACCCAGGGAAGAATTCCCAGGGTAATGAATTTCTTCTTTGTAGACAATTTGTCTCACTGTGGACTGAAGAACACTCAGGTTTTTAGAAATGCTTTTGTAGCCTTTTCAAGCTTCATGCATCTCTACCATTCTTCTTGCAAGCTCTTTTGAAAGTTGTTTTGATCATGGCATGGGATTCATGAGCAGACCTGTCTTGACAAGAGAAGATTTTATAAGTAAACTGACTTTGTGTGTCTGTTCTACAGGACAGGGCACTTCTACAAACCTTCAATCACACTTCATGGATTGGAACACCAGACTCCAGTTAGTGTTTGCCAGAGACATTATAAAGGCTCACATAAACCTAGATTATGATCATTTAAATGCTGTATTCAGTACTGACAAGAAGAAGTACAGTTATTTATTCGTCATTACATTCAGCAACTTGTGTTTGTCTACTCGGATGGAGATCAGACTACATTTTCTAAATAATTAATCCAGGTAACTGCAAAAGGTTCATACACTTTTTCTTGCAACTGTAGGGGATCAGTAAAAAAGTGGGTTTGATAGAGACAAATTCTGAGACCAGTCCTGAATCTTGAATGGCATTTTGCCATTCTGAGGGACACTGGGAGCTCATTTCTACCACATCAGAGCCAGGCTTTTGGACCCCTTGTGAGTGGGACCTCCAAGTGGCAACAGGCGGAGCAGTGTAGAAGTCTCTGTGGAATACAGGAAGTGATCAGATCCTGTATCAGAGTGCAGCTCATTTGTTGGTCTTATATACAGAAAAAATTCAAAGTGTCTCAGTTGAGGATGGTAGCGCATTGGTCCTTCAGGTACAAGGTATAGCTCTGACCTCTACACTAGCCATGTATCTGTGCATACCTGTTTTAATCTCATTTAGGTTTGCATATGTGTGAACCAGAGTCTTTCACACCTAGTCTGAGGTCCCCAGTTCTCTAACACCATGTGGTGAAGAATGACAACCCCCCCAAGTCACTTAAGTATAGCTCAAATCTACCTGTTCTTGATGTGAACCTCTGGTTTTAGAATCTGGATGGTGTATAAGTACCAACATGGAGCCATGTCATACCCTGTTGACAGCTTTGTCTCTCTGAATTGTGTGGCACATGTTGCCATGGTGCCCAGTACACTTGTAGAGATGTTAACAGAACAATCCAGGTTCCACACACTGTCTGAGGGAAGCATCCACATTCAAAATTTCAGCATTAAATACTGAGCTGCTCTGAGTACTTGAAAAAATTATCTCAGATGTCTAGTAATGCCGTAAAACTGCATGGCTTTCTTCATAATTTTCAAGCGCACTCTGTATCCCTTCTCTAGGAGGTCAACATCAGTGTAAGGCAATTTTGCGCTCAAGATGTTATTACTGGAGAATGTTAGTACACATGACCAGTTGTCTTTATCACTTATTAAAAAGAGGAGTTCAATTGTCTTGTGTTTCACCAAGCTGTAGCAGGCCTGAACAGTGAATACATGAAGTTTGTGTCAAATGAAGGGTTTAGGTATAGCAGAGAGACAGTGTTCTACAGAATTTATATTCAAAAAAATGTCCATGCATCTTTCAAATGTGTTTTTGTTGCACGGTGACACCAGTAGAAATAACAAATCTTAAAAAGATGCAAGCAAATACTTGTCATGCCAAAGAAAACTACACATGACCCAGAAATAAAGGCATAAAAAAATGCACTGACAGCAAGCTGGGGGGAATAACACCCTATGACATACTGTAAGTCATTCCAGAACATAAAGGATGACATTTCCCTTTGTTCCATCCTAGACATGGATCATGCAGTAAATAAGTCTCTGATCATTTTACAGCAGTGTTGACTAGCATATGCAAATTTTTTCAAACACTTCAACTTAAACACCAAGTAGGAGAAGGACACACTCTACACCTGAAGTGCTCTATTTGTACACATCTGTATCCCTCTATCAGGCCGAGTTGTCACGGTAACCCATTACATGGAAAGGAAATCAAAGAGTCGCTGCCATTTCTTCAGAAGAGTTTAAACGGGGGGCTACAGCGGGCCGAGAGGTCCTCACACCTGGCCTGACTCCGGCTCCCGCTCCAAGGAAATTGAACCTTCAATGAGACCTTGGTAATTAGAGCACATGGAGATCAAGTCTATCCAGACATTTCAGTGGCGTCCATTCCACACCAATCATCCAGGATGACTTCAAGAGGATTGACGTAATGCTACAAAACAAAAGTCTTATTATGGGAAATTATGGCTCAACGGTGTCCATGTCCCAAGAGCAGCCAGTGCATGCTGCTCCCACACTGAACACAATAGCCCAAACAGGGCAGCCTCTGCTGCATGTAGAAAATGAAGTACGTCAGAACTTGGACTTTGCTGCTGTTTCAGCCCCTTTGGCTACCAGACAGCCTGGTGTCCCAGGGTTTGACAAAAATGGTAGTCTGATGTTCCTGGACAGGTAATTTGCTTAAATTTGTGTAGACAAGTATCTTTCTAATATCTGCCAGATGGACAGTAAATTCAGATTCAGAGTTAAGAAACTGGATTCAAAAGGCTGATCATCATTGTAATAATTTACTTTTGGAAATTTTTCCCACTAGAAAGCACCCAAATTGTCAATGATAAAAAAAGTACAAATATCTTGCTATTTTTGACCATTTATTTTAGGAAACCATACTACTAACACTGCATAATAAAAACATTAAAGTATGGATATAGGGCTGTAACGGCCAAGTCTACAGTGGAGACGTAACACAAGGTACGTAGGTAGAAATTAGACAAATTTGTTTGTTCTCCCTCAGCTGCAGCTCTTGGTAAGTGTTGTATAAAGCAATCTTGCTTACTTTGGTGGAACTTTATATCACTGTGTCACATTCTGCTAAAAGAGGGAAATACAGAAATTACTACTCCAAGCATTGGTTGAGGAGCGTGTGCTGTCAGGCTGATCTGATGCAGGGAATCCAGTGTGGCCTTAGAAGAGGTTCATGCTCTGCCAATTATGAAGGAAGCCCTAAGTTTCATAGCATAGACCCCCGTGATTTCATCCCAAGCTGAGCCTGGTCATGAGCCTGCTGACCTGAGTGTAGTAGTTAAGGCCGAAAGAGCTGGAATTAGCCATCTAGCAGCAAGAACAAGAGAATCCATGACAGCATGAAAAATTCACAATCCCACGTCTTCTGTCATTCGACTCACTCTCTTTCTTCCATTCAGTCTGGGGAGGAGCCATATTTTACAGATTTTTTATGGATTGCTGCAATACTGCATTGGCCAAAAGATGTATGGTCTTTGCTACCGCAGTCTAAACTAGGGTGAAAGCCCAAGATGTCTGGGTTATAACGTGGTGAAAGCGAGTCCTTAGAGGATATAAGACAGAGCCACATGCATCCAACTAAAGGTTTCACTCATCTTAAGGCCAATAATCAAACTTTTGTTGCATTTACATTTGAAAAGAGTGCTCCGCTTCTGGTGTTATGCTTATTTATTATATTTAAGTGACAACTTAAAGGGCTGTTACTTTTAGAGTGGTAGTGCTTTTTATTTTCTGAATGTGTAGTGGTTCATTTAAATGAATGGAAGGTAAAGTCATTGTCAAATGGGGGGAAAATTTTCTGCTGTTCTTAGCATTAGCATTAGCAGATGAGTTTGTGTTGTCAGAAGACAACCTTTTACTACTGGAGGCTAATAAAAGCGCTGCAGCAACAACCCAGCCTGGTATCGACTCACCCTCCTGTTCATGACATAAATACAGTTGTTTTCATTATGTTCAGCCTGGTCATTTAATTGCCGCATGTGATGTGTAGAAAAAAGAACAG
Source organism: Arapaima gigas (assembly GCA_900497675.1). Lineage (NCBI taxonomy): Eukaryota > Metazoa > Chordata > Actinopteri > Osteoglossiformes > Osteoglossidae > Arapaima > Arapaima gigas. The sequence continues at coordinate 141,892 of UFQX01001043.1, forward strand.
GTGTTGATGCAACATTTGCGAAAACAAAAATTTCTGGCTAGAAACCTGTGGTTTCTTTTCATCAGAATCAGTATGAGTCTGCAGTTAAGCCTTTTATTTTAAAAGGCTGCGTTTCACTGTCTGCTGAAAGAAACGGTTATGTCCCTGTTACCGTACTGTGAGATACAGGTACAGCATAGTCTTTTATGCTTGATAACACGTTGGATATCGGTGAGAAAATATTTTGAGACTCACCTGTTGTAATGTGTGGAATTGAGCATAGCCCTATGAGAATTCCTCTATACAATGCATATTTCAAGTCAGAACTATTCTCATGTTCATTTGGCTTTTTGATCCAAGTTGCCTATAGATGGTGTGGCACTGATACTTGAAAATTCTGTGGCTGGAAGTAAAGTTTTTTCCTTTTCCAGAGGTGGTAGATGAGCTAACTGAGACAGATCCTGATGTGTTACAGCAAGAATTTTCAAAAGTTTTCCTGCCCCTTTGTTGACATGTACACAGCAGCGAAAATTTTCACGAGCTCGTAGACGTCTTTGACTTTTTTTAACTGATCCTGAACAAAAGTACACTGTGACTCTGATGTTGCATCTTTTGCTTCTACAAGTGAGCCTGACAATGGTCTGTCCAGTTCTTATTCATGTTCTTGTTCTTTACCAGTGAGCCGACTGGTCGTTTAGAAATAAAAACATAACAACACATCCCTGATCATTTTTCTTGAATGAGACTTCAGTATGATGTGTTACGGTACTGTACGTCATGTTTGACATGTTGGTAAGCTAAACCTAAGCTAGATCATAAAAGAAAACTGAGTATGTCATATCACCATGCCAAACCCTTGTGATATTGTGAATCAGCTGAGTGTGTCAGCTGACTCATCGGTGTTTCAGAGAAAACCAGATTTATCTGCCTTTGCTGATGATCCCATTGGTTGTGATGGGTTCTAGTCACACTCTTAGTCAGTGCTAGCTGGGGAAACTGTCTAGTTTATATGATATTGTTCTCACTTGCCATCAGCTTAACAGGGGTGGACTCTTTGTAAAAGTATAGAGAGCCTCTCAAATGTCTTCTCCAATATTTGTAAATTTAGTGCCATTTTCTTTTATACAAGTTTTCCCCCTATTTTTTAACTTACATAGGGAACCAGGGTAGAACAGTGTACTTTGTTTGCTATGATAGTTAGTTATATTTGTCACTGAAAGGGCTCTGTTCACCCTTGGGGAGCAGGCTTTATTGTTGTGTTCCTATAAAAAAAGAAAACAGAAAAACTTCCAACTTGTTTGTAAGGTCTAAAGGTTTAGTTTCTTTCTGGGCAGGTCAGTATTATCCACATACCTTGTGTTACATCCAAACCCTAGAACGTACCACAACGATACCTGAAAAGCAGCATTTTATTTTTTCGGGGGAGAGATAAAAGTTCAAATGGATGGAACACATGAGAGAAAAAGGACTAAGTGGCATGATGTTCTTCTGCTCACATGCAGCAATGCACCTGATATATAAAAGAAAAACTGGAGAAACTGTGGAAGATAAAAGCCAAGGTTATCCCATGGATAACAGGAGCACTTGGGGCTGTGACTCCCCCCCCCCCCCCCCAGCTGGAAGAGTGTCTTCATCAGATCCCAGGTATGACATCATTGGTCTCAGTCCAGAAGAGCCTAGGAACAGCAAATATCTAAAAATACTATGCTGTACCCTAAAACTCCTAGCTCGGGCCTTCCCCACATATACGTGTGTGTGTGTGTGTGTGCGTGTGTGTGTGTGTGTGTGTGTGTGTGTGTGTGTGTGTGTGTGCGTGTGTGTGTGTGTTTTTTTTTTAATGTTATATATGTACTTCATATCACATAGAAAATGTAACTGATAAACTTATTACAAAATATTTCTGTTGAGATCTTCCCCATTAAAGGATATTTTGACCTATAGTTATTTTCTAAATTGGATAGGTGCAGAACTTAATGAGACCAATAAAATGCATCTTTCCTGTAACCAACCAAGCATCCACCCATTTTTCTTCACTGCTGCACCCTGGTCAGGGTTGTTGAAGTGTGCTGGGTACTAAGCTATGGAATTGTAGCAGACTGGATGGGACACCAGTCTGTCGCAGAGTGGTTACATACACAAGCTATGGGCAAGCCTGGGTGAACAATGACCCTGAAACACTTTTTTTTGACTGTGGCAGGAAACCAGAGCACACAGGGGAAACTCATGCAGAAACAGGGAGAACATGCAATCATCATACAGACTGAACTGGATTTTGAACTAACACCCGAACAGACCAGATGTTATGAGGCAGCAGCATCATCTTCTTATATGTCCATAGAGAACTTCCCTTTGGTCATAAATGCTGAAATAAAGTTAATCGCAAAAGATTTACAGTAACATTTAGTTTACAGAATGCGGCTGTTGACCATTTATAACTGGTGTGCCAAGCTGCTGTCACGTACAGCTGTGTATCTTTTAACTCCTCCTTGTGCTGTCTCCAGCACCTGATGTTACAACTGGAATTTAAATACCTCACTAGAAAAACAAGGGTGTGAAACATTGTTCTTGCACCCTATTTAACTATCCTTTATACCCTGCCCCCCCCGCCTCCGCCAGTCTCCGTTTAATGTCTTATGAATGGGGTCTGCAAATAGATGGAAATAAAGCAGATCTAACTCCTGAATGAAAATGAGGAATAAGGGGATCCCCCACTCTGTGTCCCAATGAGCACAAATCCAACTACAGATATTCACAGAGAAGCCATTTGTTTAAGTTTTAGAATTTTAATGCACACAAAGCAAATAATATGGATAAACAGTGACATAACTGATTTTTCCTGATAGCTGTAAAGCAGAAAAGGGGTGCAGGGCCCTATTGTATTTTGAAAAAAAAAACTGTTTCCCACATATTGGGGTAACAGTGTTGCAGCAAGAAGCTGCTCCTGGGCTGTTCAGTTGTGTCAGCTCAGTTTGTGTGGAGTTTTTACGTTCTTCCCGTGCCTGTGTGGTATTTCTTCTACAGGCCAAAGACATGTTTTTCAGGTTAACTGGTCGCCTTAAGTTGTGCGTGGCCACCCTGCAGTGAACTGGTATCCCATCCATGGTGTAGTTTCTTAGTGGCCAGCGATCCCGAGATAGGCTGTTGGCCACCCCAACCCTGACAGGATAAAGTGAATAATGGATGGGTATTTCTTACATTTGCTTGCCTTTGTTAACTGGATCTGTTCACTGCATAACTTTAGTATTATTGTCTTGTGTCTTTTGCAGAGCCTGGGAATTTATCTATTAATTTTCCCCTTCATTTACTAGTACCAGTCCAATGGAATGTCTTCTTAGTTTCTTTAACTGTTGTATAAGATAAAAGTATTATAACTGACTGTTGAATATTTATTATTGCTCTATATCTTTAAAGCTGAGTCTTTGTTTTTTTTTCTGTTTATGCACAGCTTTTTTTCAAGCCACAGACTTGAAATTTGTCCCACAGGTACTTCTCACCCTAAGTCGAGAAAGTATACTTACTGTTTTGAAATTTTTTAATTCAGACTCTGAAAACCTCAGAGAGACAGGGATAGTGATGTCACATGCATCACATAATGACATCATATGCCAAGCATACGAATGTGATGCTGGCAGATTTTCTTGTCTCCACACACACACACGCACACACACACACACACACACACACAGAAAATTTACACACATTACTGATGTAAGGATAATTATTTTTGGCTATATAGTAATTTTTTTTCCCCCATTTACACTCAACCAAAACAGTGCACATGTCACTCTCTGTGGTGTCTGCCTGTCTAACAAGTACTAAAAAAACTAATGTACTAAATGTATCCACTTTAACGTTACCAGTTAACAGTTAACTGTTTGCCAATTATATAATGTTTTTAGTTTTTTTTATCCTTCCCACCACTGCACCTTTTTGACCTGAGCATCACCAGGTAACAGGTAGGTTTTTGGATAAAACCTTTGTTTTTAGTAAAACATAATGCTTTATACGAAACAAGGCTGATTAGTAAGATTAGTTCCCCTAAACTGTAGCAAGATCCATCTGTTATTGTGGCCCCTCCATCCCTATCTTTAAAACTAGACTCAGATCCCATATCTTTAATCAATTACTGTATTTCAGAAGCTGATCAATGATGTACTCATGCTTTATTCTCTTTGCCTGTTTTTCCATAAGGTGTTATGGTGCCCTGGGAACACCAACCCCTTGAAAAGACCTGCAGCAGCACTAGTCTACTGCAGCCTTTAAGACTGATAACCTGTTGCCAGGAACTGACGACTGCCTACAAACAACCACTGTGTCCTGGGGCTGGGAAGTGCTAACCGACCCTATCTAGCAAAGGCATCTGTAACCAAGGGCATGTAAAATTACTTAGGTTTCCACAAACTTTATTTCTGCCTTGACAGACGTAATGGGCTTTTGTACTAGACATATCCATACAGGTCTGCTGTCACCATATTAGAATGCCCAGGCGGAATAGAAAACCACATTACTTGGACCCCCAAAGGTTTATTTTTTCTCCTTGGCTGTTGGGAGTTTTTTTCTGTTTACCTCTCCTCAGCTGCCAGCTGGTTTATTCCATAGTTAACTATATCTGCTGCCTTTTTGTCTCCATTGTCATGCTCTGCATCGGTTTCATTCCCCAGAAAATTGCTGAGAACTCTGTGCCACCCTGATAAAAAGAAAACTCTATGAAAATAAGTTGAATTCAGAAGGCCTCATTTAATAATAATTCATTTTTCTAAGTTGCATTTTAGAAGTAAGACAAACAATTATTAAATATCTCGCTGTGGCAAAGTTTTCCAAAGTATTATCTTCCGTTATTCTCTCCAAAAATATACGACACAGAATTATCACTGTGAAACATCTACAGCTTCCATTAAATAACTTTTGATGTCTCTGTGGTAAGGGTCCTAGAAGTCTCTTTACATGGGCACTTGTTAGCGGATATGCACAAAGTGTGAATGGAAGCATAAGGTGTTCAATATTGGACTTTTTGTGCTTCTGCTTTTTTTCATTTCTCTGACTGACGAAGGGCTCTCTCATGTGACATTGATGCAATGTCATGAAAACATTAAGATTCATGAGGGAGAAAAGATCCATAAAGGAGAAAAATACCTTCTTGGGCCTTCGGTTGCGTTTAGTTTTTTGAGGTTTAATTCTGTCTACATTAACATGCCATAATCCATTTTATTAAAGAGACATAGCTAGTTCAAAAAAATGCATTGTTCTTTAAAGGTTGGCATTGAAGTAACCGAGTTGAAGTTTATCTTTAACGTGTGGTATACAAACTAAGAAAAGGAAAAACTTCACTTAGTGTGTCAGTCTTTGTTTATCCCTTCATAATTTTCTCCTTAAAGTTGAGTGACTTTCTGTATGACCCGTATTTCCACAATTCCCCCCGAAACCGCCAGGAAGCAGTAACAAGTCTACGGGTGACAAGTGTGCCTTTGATTTACACCCCTGTAATGTCATCTCCCACTGTGATGGTGGCCACGTGGGAGGTACTGCATGAGCATTGCCTGGATGTGACCCCCTGCACCTGACTGGACTAGTCAGTTTGCTCTTTCTCCATCAAAAAAAACTGTGCCAGTCTCTTCCACTTGCAGAAAGCTGAGGACAGGTCACAAAATACACACATTTACTTTCAAGAGCTGAACAACAGCACTCAGCCTGCAGGTATAAGTGTCTTTTATAAGCACCTTTCTGTAATGGAGCCTTTAATGAGGCACAGAAGAAAAAAAAAAAAATCACTGGTAAACCACACCATATGACCAGCATTTCTTATTTGATTTTGAAAACTTCAAAAAAAAAAACAAAAACAACATGTGCTAATTTATTTATTTAGCTGGCACCTTTTACCAGCACCTCTTCTGATGTGGTTTTTACAATAAAGTGCTTACAATGACATACAATTTCTCTCACTCACATTTCTTAGCCGTTTGCCCAAGAAGAACCCACATGAAATTTAGAGTAAGTACCTTGCTCAAGGGTGCTACAGCAAGAAATGGGATTCAAACCAAGAATTGTAAGGGCACAGCTCGACCTACTACACATGATGCTCCCCTGGCTTTCAGTTTTGACGTTAATATTGCCATTTTGAACTCAACTCGCACAGTCAATACTACTGAACCTTATTAAATCTTTAATATAATAATCACAAAGAGATATTTTTTAGAAAACCTCTATAAAATACTAGCTGGTGGTTCTTTTTCGCCTGTAGTCTTCACCCTAACAACTTTTGCCACAGTCATCGATGAAATAGCCTCAGTCTGCAATGTGTATTCAGTTTCCAGAGACTTTTAAAACACTCCACATCAACTGCTTATTTGCCGTGTTTGGTGCATGTGCAATGGCAGCAAATTAAAAAGAAATACATTTTGATTTTGAATCCTTTCTGGCATGTCTGAAAGGCACTCAATAGTTCCCTTCAGTGGGGAGAATGCTGAGCTACAGTGCCATTGTTCTAGTTAATTAGAGAGGCGTAAGTGCCGGGGGCTGTCGTGGGCCGCAGCGCTCCCACTGCTGAAAGCGTGGCCTTGGAACCCCCCTCCGTCAAGACCCAGCAGGAAGGCAGTCGGCACAAGGTCCTGCTCTCACCTGTATGTGCGTGGGATTCGCAGACCTGTGCTTCTGGTGTTCTCCACACAGTGTCTCACCAGTGCCAAGTGCCTGGGACTTGCAACTGGCTGGTAGCTGTGGGTTGTTTCCTCTACTGCATCAGCTCACTGAGGAGTCATATTTAGTGCCGTTACTTATGTTGCATACGTCGCTGAGATTAAAAACCTACATTAGAATCGCTGAGAAGTTAGTAAGTGGTTAGTAAAACAACCGTACGATAACCTTGATTAAACCGGCTCAACTGAAGAACAGTCATGTGAAAGTGTATTGTTGCTTCGATGCACGACGTGTCTATTTCAGATAACATCTTTTTAATGTACGTGCAGAAATGTACACATTCAGAAACACACACATATACTGAGATACATTGCAAATGCTACAATTTACATGTGAACACAGACTACTGCAAGTGTGCAATTTTGTCTGTGTATTTGAATATGTAAATATGTGACACCTGCAGTATATATACACACCACATTTATATCATATCTTTACAGTATATTACGTGTTTTTGAATTTGACATAACAATAATAATAATAATAATTATAAATGTATATAGTACAGATGAGTATATAAATAGTCATTGAGTGGATAATGGCATATGCAGTCAAAGACTTTAACAGCTGTGTCAGTCAAGAATCATGTTCACCAATGTTTACTTTAGGGACCACATTCATAAGTATCTATTTGTTAATGTCCAGATTAAAAAACATGTTTTTTTTTAAACTCATTTTACAATTCTAATACTTATTTGTAACTTTTAATGTAATTTCAACAAATTTACACTAAAATAACTGTATGGTACACAGACATTACACAACTCTTTAACTAAAACCAGTCACATTCTCTGGTTGCATGGTTTACAGACAAGTGCAGGTATCAGTAACATTTTGGTCCCAAACTCTGTTAACCACTGTGTTAACAGGAAATGCTTCGGTTTTTACATTTACATACAGTAAAGTACAATATGTCATTCATATACACACAGGTATACATAAAATTACATGTCTGTGCATATGTGTTCAATGTACATTGCACATACATTCAGTTCATGCAGGTCCCATGATGTAGAACTACAGAAAGGACTCTTACCATTGCTCGCCCTTCCAGTTCATAACTGGTTATATGGTCACTTTTGATTCAGTCCTCTTTTTGGGTTTCCTGGTAATCTTATAATAATGTGTTTTATTACAATGTGAGTGTAGGGTGCACATAAAGGGCACTGATCTCTTTTCTTTTGCTTGTCACAGACTTATAAAGGTAGATGTCTTCAAAATTACTTCCTCTGAAGTTAAAAGGCTTTGCTGTTAATCAGTCTATTATATAGCACTAATAGATGACCAGTAATTGCAACTAATAACTTATTACTCATCTATACAGAAATTCTAATGACATGTATTTAGAAAACAATTTGCTCAATAGAAAAAGAAAAAAAACCTTTTCACAAAACCAGGCAAGAAACTGAAAACCTACAAAAGAAGCTTAAAAAGCAACCTGTAGCATTTTTAGCAGAATTAATAACCTCATTCATACCTTATGAATCCCTGGTTCTCCATTTGAAGAACTGGCCCAGGCCTTTGTTTGCCCGTCCCACTTGAATAAGCCCAGGAGAAATTAACCATGTTTATATAATGGTCTTCATTATGCTGCTGCTCAGCCACTCACTGGCTGATGCTGACACCAGCCCTCACAGCAGTTCTGCCTTGACCCAAATAACATAGAAACCAGAAGCTTCGTATGGTTGAGCTCCAACTCTGGGCCACAAATCTGGTCTGGCTCTGTGATGCAGGCAGGCCCAGACCCTGTTCCTAAAAGATATACAGCATGCAGTAAAACAGGTTGAGAATAAATGTGAAACATTTGGGCCAAAAGGTAAGGAACACACAGCCAATTGGATTTTAAAAATATGGACACCAAACTAAAATCATCACCATTTTGTCACTGTGCTGTATTCGGTGTAGTAAAATGAAAGTAATAGTAAAATCTTAAGGGTAAAAAAAACCACAGTAAATAAGTATGTTAGTATTTCCAGCCTATTGTGAGCACTCTATAAGACCCAATAATTACTGAATAGTAATCGTAGCCCAGCAGTTAGGGCACCACAGCTCCTACATGGGTCCAAAGACCTGACATTTTTATGCTTTAACTGTCGCATTTCAATATACCTCTGGCAATCAGATGTAGATAATATTTATATGTCCTAACATGTTGCCCTGCTGAGTAGATGGAATTTTTTTAAACTTATTTGTGCTAATTCAGTACAAAGGTAATTGATGAAGAGTGTCTGAAGTCAGTCATTTGAACAGATTTCACTTGTTCCCCCTATTTTATTCCAGGGATTCAAAAGGTGGGTACCATGTCACCTGTGAATTCCTTCCACATCTGTGGCTAGACTTGAAACCCTTGTTTTGGACCAGGGATAAAATAAAATTTGACAGCAATTTCAAAAATAAGTTTATTCATCAACTCATTATTTTATATACTTCCAGTGGAAACTGTAGTACTGACAACGACCTCTCATAGGACATTTGTCTGGAATTTCTCAAGAAGAAACATGCACTTTTCAAATGAATTTCTGCTCTCAGTAACAACCATCTCCCCATTTTCAGTAACTGAAAAACAACCATGACGTAAACCCTGAGGTTCGCATGGAAAACACCGTTTCCATATTTTCCTAACATTTTACGAGATCTACAGCATGTCGAGCAATGGGTGGAGCATCTACCAAAGAGGTTTGTGATCCTCAGGACACCATAGTAACTACTGTGGCACCATGGTGAATCTTTTCTACAGCATCAAAACCAACAATAATAATTTTATCATTCACTGTAAGAATCTAAATATAGACAAGAATTGCAAAATAGTGCCACTGGATTTCAGTAGAATGACCTCTGAAAATATGCACACTGGCCACTTTATTAGGAACACCATTCTAATACCAGGTTAAGACCTCCCTTTGCTCTCAGAACAGCCTGAATTCAACAAGGTGCTGGAAACATTCTTTAGAAGTTTTGGTCCATATTGACTTGATTACATCATGCAATTGCTGCTGTTGGGTCCACGGCTTCATGCTGTTTACATCAAATTCTGACCCTGCCATCCATGTGTTGCAGGAGAAATCGAGATTCATTAGACCAGGCGACATTTTTCCCCAGTCTTCAGCTACCCAGATTGGTACGCAATGCACAAGAACCCCCAGGAGAACAGGAGTTTCTGACATACTCAAACCACCCCATCTAGCACCAACAACCACACCCTGGCCAAAGCCACTTAGATCACATTCACCCCCCCCTCCATTCTGAAGTTCAGTGTGAACATTCACTGAAGCGCATGACCTCTGTCTGTGTCATTTTATGCATTGCACTGCAGTCGCGATTGGCTGATTAGATATTAGTGTGAATGAGCAGGTGTACAGGTGTTCCTAATAAAGTGGCTGGTTAGTGTAGACATAAATACAATAATCAATTAGATTACATAGCTCATAGCGGTTTTGGGTCACCTTTATGCACATTATTCAACACTTTAAACGTTTCATATTGGAAAACCTGATAGCCAGGTAGCCAAGCCTTACCTTGGAAATCTCTTTTCAAGCAGAGCACAATCAAATTCAAAGTCCTGTGTATCACCAAATACCTGAGCAGAAACCAGTATGGCTTGCAGCAAACAGCATAAAAGCTTCCTCCTCGTGGCAAACTTTACTGATAAAATCTGGGGCAGCTCTGTAAACAAGGAGACCAGATAATTGGTTCCCATCACTAATGTTGTTCACTAATGTGTTTCCATCCTGCATGCCTGTCACTGATGGATTTTCAGTCTCCTTCTTCTTGCAGCCAGTTGGGCATGTTTTGGGAACCTGTGGTACAGCATTAGCTGCACTGTGCCTCTCATCACAGATGTAACTTGTCCTTATGGTTTGTTAGCTCAGTCCTAATTCAAAACAACTGCACGATAGTCAGTTCCTGTGACATATCTCTTCCTGAAGCTGCTACGTTACTTTGAACGAATTAGTAGTTTCCATAATTTAGCTCAGATTAGCAGTATAGACTTCTCTAATCATGAATACTTGTTTTTATTGCTTCACAAATATGAGAAAAGAGATAGCAAATGTGATACGACCTCACCCCAAGATAAACCCATTAGGGTTATGAGAATTTGACTGTAGAAGGAGTTTCATTTAATGCCCCTACTTCAACTTACCAAGAAATTCTTGGCATCTACAAGGCCCAAATCTGGATTTGGTGCATCTTCTGGCAGTTGAGCAGCCCAGTACCAGAGCCAACTACACAATTATAGTGCAGCTCTCAACCTTCATGTTTGTTAGTTTCATCTGTTGCAAGTCTCATCGTGGCTCCTGTTTCGACTTGTTTGTAAGTGTTCATTCAGTTATGTTGTGTTTGTTTTCTAATCTTTACTGTCCTTTTTAACATTAAAGGTTTATTTCTACATAAATGTTGAGTATCGTATGTATGTATGTTTTGATTGTGAATACTTGACTGTAATAGAATAGTGATGACAAAAGAACTGAAAAAGTACAGGTAATTTATATATGATGTAAATGTGAGTCAATTATGACAAATTTAAAGAATATTTTTGCTATATACTGTATTTACTCTGTCCACTGTAGGGTCACAGTGATCCAGAGCCTATCCTGGTAACATGCTGGAACCTAACCTGAAAGTATGTTGTATTACAATAATTAATTTTAAATACTGAATTACATGCATCCATTTCAGTAGGTTTTAATAGTTTATTATTATTATTATTATTATTATTATTATTATTATTATTATTATTATTAATAAATTATTATTAAATTTTTTAAATTATTATTATTGTACGATAGAAAAGGATAGGACTTTATTGATCCCCACAGGGAAATTGACTTGTACAGCAGCTAAACCCATAAGACACATTACATAACTTACTCATAAGACACAACAACAGAAAACAAGCAAGTAAACAAAATAATAAATGACTTCAATTTTTTTGATGAGTTTTGTATGGCAGTATGGTGACAGACTTTTTTCCATGATAGCAGGTTACTGGACCTGTAATAGGGAAGCAAACAGAAAGTATTCTCTTCAAGCTTTATAGGATTTAGCAGATATCTCAGTCTTCATTTATTACAAAGCCCAGTGCTGCAAGTTCTAGGAATGCAAAATAAAGTTATACAAAAGTTGAACAGAAAATACTAAGAATTTTACTGCTGTCTCAGAACTATAACAATTCTCAGTATTTTTTGGTCATCTTTCACATGTCGTGTGTAAAATGAAAAGTGGCAAGCATTCTGGAAATACACATGTTCCCCTCCAGTATGGTGTGTGTATAGATGTACCAGTTTAATTCACCAGCATGGTGATAACCAACTGTGTAGCTCACACTGGCTAGATTGATTCTAATGTTACTGGTTGTTATTATAGTTTGAATGCAATAATTATTAAAGTCCTGATGTTGTACCTCCATCACCATGCCATTCATCATAGTGTACGCTCTGGTTTTAACTGGAATATCTAATATAATAAGAAGTCTCTTATTTGTCAAAGATTGAAGAGTCTATTATTGGATGAATTACACTGATATTAGCTTTAGGATTAATTCCTTAATTGTTTACTAGTTCGTCCATTTGAACAAATCTAGCCACCTTCAAAGAATACTACTGTAGTACATGTTTATAGAGGTGTGGTCTTCTTTTACCATTATTAAATTTGTCCTCCCTGACAGCTTCATTGACAGTTTCTTATTTTTATACTTATATATTTGATGTTTTGTGTACTCTGTACTGGATACTTTTATTATTATCCCTTCTTTTGAATGTGAAAATCCAAAGTAAAGTATTGCTTTGTTTCTATATATAAGTACACCATGTTACTATAGTAATCTAAAATGGTTTCAGTCACACTACAGCCATCCTGTTTTTAATTAGCTATAAAATAATATTTGTGCATAATCTATCTACTTAATTATTTTTATGATTTCTTTTTGTTTTATTTCAGTTATTTCAACTTGTACTAAGTGTCACCTAATAGGTTTATTTGGAATCAATAAAAATGTTTGCATTTAAATAATGGTTTCATTTCTTGTAATGTTGAGAAATTATAAGCACAAATCTTTATTGTAAGCTCATTTCAATGAAGACTTCTAAGGCTTGAAAGTAAACAAGCGGCATAGATTTTTAACCTGATGTCTATCAGTTTAAATCTGAGGAGAAGGTCTGCTGTAGTATCACTGAGTTGAGTCTTTAATCTGCCCTGGCCCAGTAAAATATTCTGCAAGTAATTATTTGAGAGATATATGTTCTTTTAATTTTAAATGTGTTTTTCTGAAACCGGCAGCTAAAAAAACAGAAGAATGCACAAATATTTCTTCATTATTTAAACTTCATTAACATGTATCCATCTTTTCTTTGAAAGCTCTTTGCTGGTTTGAAGTTTCTCTGCTGTTGCATAATCACATCCCAACATCTATCAGTGATATAGCTGGCAGACGGGGGGGACAAGAACACATTATGGCACCAGACTCATCATCATATACCAGCTCACAACAGACACAACAAGCAACAAGGTATTGAAAAATAAGTTTAAAATTAAAATTTCTTGTCAAAAAGTGTCGGGGGGGGGTAACCCAGTGGGGTTATAACTGAGTTCTGATAAAAATTCAGTTTGGCTACACATATACAAAAATGTACAAATTACAAACATTTAAATATCAGCAACAATGTTAAGGTCTTTGAGTTTTAGGTAATTTTCTACAGCACAAATCCATCCCAGTCACCATTCACTGTCACGTCGCTGGTATAACTGAAAACCCAGTCAGACACGACAGATTCCCTTGCAGTGATTGTAAGAAAAAGTCATCCAGCCATTTGATTAAGAGGAATAATTAGAAACGGCTTAGACTTACAAGGCAACATCACTCCTGGACAAATAAGCAGATGATCAAATGTGAAACACTAAAGCAAACAAATAATACAGACCTCTGTTACACTTTTAGAGCACTGATACCCTTGAGATCAATGCATATAAAACCCCACTTGCTGATATCACTTATCCTTGGAACCTTATAGAAGGTGCATATGCTGAGGTTTTATAGATGGTACATATTAAAAGGATTAATTATGACTTATTATGCTGGCTTCACAACTGCTAGTGCTGTACTGTATGATGTTTCACAGGTCTGTGTACAGCACTTTATTACTACAAATTACTACAATTACTACAAATTACGCTGTAAAAAAGGAACCATGATGGATATACTATTCAAATAACTGGTACAGTCTGTCAATGTTGGATTTAAAAGAAAAAGACACTTTAATTAAATTATAGTAGTTGTACACATTATAGAACACCTAACTGCTGTGGATCTGAAATAACTGAGAATTTCAATGAATATATGTTGAGATCATATTGAACTTGTGACAGGTTTTGCAGCTAGATGTCCTTCACTGGCATCCTCACTGTCCATCTTTTACTCCAGTGCCGACTGTGCTGTCTGTCTCTTTCCAGCTCCCTCTCTGCCTTTGTCACTCATCTCCTTCTGCGTCAGGTTTGCTACATCAATCTTTACTGTAGACTCACACTATTATATCAGTGCGACATGTAGGCAGAAATCAGTTTCTAATTGACTATTCCACTTAAAAATTAAGATACATATCAAAAACATAAAGCAACATTAAATAACTGTAATTGTTATCTGATTTTTAAGGCTAATGTAGGATAAATATGTTAATTCTAACTCTCCGTATTCATTTCAGTTTTTTTAAAGAATGCATTTTTGGTATATATTTAGGATGTCCGTCCATTCATTATCATTAACTGCTTAATCCTGAATAGAATCAATGAGTGTTAGGAGGTGAAACTACCCCAGATACCACGCCGGTCCATTGCAGAGTGCCAAATAAAGTAATCCAACCACCTATAGGTCAGAAAATATAAACTGCATGATACTGAGTATTTTACAATATTTGGAGTAAAAAGAAGTAAACGCAGTAGGCCTGGTAGGCCTGCAGTAGGCACACCAGGAGGAGTCCTGCTAATTTGTTGAGCGATTGTCGGGTTTTGAGAGCTCACTGCCACCACTGATATTCCAAAGTAGAAAAGGACTAAGGGGTTCATTTCACTAAACATCTTACAAATGTCAGTTTCTGCCACACGGTTTACTTGTATGTACCCATCGCAGGTAGTCGCAACCGAAAAAAAGCAAAATATATGCATGTATATTTGTGCCTGTATGCATGGTGCAGTGGGATTTGTTGTAATGTGGTAGCTTGGGTGGCATTGATTGCTAAAGCACATTACCTTGGAGTTGCAGCACTCTGAAAAGCACTTAACTCAAGCAGAACATGTTAATGAACTGGTCTGGGCCCACTGAACCAGATATAACCGGAAAACAGTTGTTACAATTTGCAGTATGCTTTGCAGTCAGGCTGGCCATTTAAGTCCATGTGTGATTCTGGGGACGTTGCCATACAAGGTGGGAATTTGCTGACAAACTAACGTTTACGCTTAAGAACCCGCTGAATACAATAGATTGATATAAAGTGGTTTATTATTGTCCTGACTGAATGAAAAGTAAATGATAGCAGAATGAAGAAAATGTACAGCAAAGCAGTCATCATCATCATTATTGTTGTCATCAGTTTTGCTCACTGGTGCGAAGGCAACATCATGGACTGAGAACTAGTCAAATGCAACCCTTACATGATCAGCTATGGTCCTGCAATAGAGGTCAAAAGCCAGAAGCCTAAAGATTCGTGGTTTTGGCTCTGGTATGGCGGATGAGCTCCCTCTTTCCCTGAGAGCCGCTGAATCGTTCTAAACATTTAAGAATTGCTTCAAAACTGACCGTACTGCAAGAATCATATGTCTGCATCTGTATGTCTCCTTCTCCTGTGAAATGCACTTTAGTTTACACAGAGTTGTATGCTGGTTTGGAGAAAAGGATCTGCTAAATGTATAGATGGGAATGTAAATATGATATCAGCAGAAGGTGGAAAGCATGCACAGTTCTCTGGAATAGTACAAACTCCCACCAAACCCTTTCCTGTGGTGGGAACAGGGTGGCTCTTTACAGGAGGTGTGTTTGCCTCACTGGAAGGGGGGGCTGTTTTGTGTTCCATCCCGGGCCTCCATGCTCAGGGTCGCACAATGGCCCCCATACATCAGTGATCCAGGCCTCACATCAAACAGGGACTGCCTCATTTGCAAGTGAATATGCTGCTATTGTAGGCCCAAAGGGAGCGTGCGCTGCGATTAGCATGTGCTTGTGTGTGTTTGTGTGTGAGGGAGGAGAGGGCACCAGTGGGCCTCAGCTGGTGTGTCCCACGCTTCTACCTGTTGCTCCGAGAGTGGCCCTGTATTGTCATGGCAGCCGAGGCACAGGGGTCACTGTGGAATAGTATGTGGGGCAGCACTGCTCAATAAAAACCTGTGGTCGGGGTAGCAGTGGTCAGTGTGGTATACACTTACATTTACATTTATTCATTTAGGAGATGCTCTTCTCCAAAGCGATGTACAAAAGTGCATCTCACAGTAGACAAAGAGTTATAGAAGCATACATGAAATTCACACGAATACACTAAATCTGTCTTTCACTACTGTTTTTGCAGGCACTGCATCTAGAATATTAAAAAGATTTGCTATAGAGATTATTGCAACAGACTGTGTCATCCAAGTATATAGAGCTTTTAAGAAACGCAGAGAAAAGTTGGTCTGGACCAAGTGGATTAAAATCCTTGATGAATGCTGAAAGGGATTCAGCAATTCTGAGGGATCGTGGAAATTTATTCCAACACATAGGAACCAGAGCGAGAACTGAGAACAGTATGTTATAGTGTTGTAGGGCATCAGTGCTCAACAAACACTAGTGGTTCTCCTAGAGCAGAAGCTGGTACTGTGTAATGTAAAATGTGGAGCAGAGATCACTACTGTGATGGGTAGTAATGAGGAATGGTCAACACAGTTTAAATATTGGCCTGAACAGCATAAAGACAAAATTGTTGACCGTAATGTGGATGCAGAAGAAAAAAATATCTCAAAGCCAGAAAATCACACTTTTCATCAGCTTCTGAAACGACATACAGTATCTAGCAGGGAAAAACCAGAATGCAAACTGTCAGTGATCACTAAGAAATAGCCACATTGAAACTGACAATCTTAATTCTCAATACCAAAACTTACACATTTTAAGATTTTGCAGAAAAATGATTATAGAACAATTAATTCCTGATGCCGCATCACATTCAGGCAAAGAATCAGAAAATATTCAGAAATATAACACCTTCACAATGTGGGGACCTAATAGGCATGGCCAGTCATGGTGTGTAGATACTGGGGCCACAGAGAAGGCACAATAATAGTGCATCAGATGTTCATATCTTGAGTTGGTTGCAACTCCAAAGTCGCTTCCACTACTATATCGCAATCATTAGAAGCTACATAATATAACCATCCGTCCATTTATTAACTGGTTAGGTTTGGTGAAAAACTCAAACAAAGCAAAAAAAAAATATTCTGCCACACTTTGATCACTCCATCCATGACCCATGGTTTCAGTGTCTGGTGCATAGCCTAGAAAAATGGGGCACGAGGCACGGACACCCTGCACAGGATCACGCTGCATTGCTTCCTAACACTTGTTATTATGAGTTAACTTTAAAGTACACTAAAATTAAAAGTGATTTAAATTGATGAGTATAAAAATACATCATGTGCCCAACCTCTTTTTCCGTACTCTCGTTCAGTTGACCCAAATATTTGTCAACTTTCCTTATTATCTGCACAATCAATAAAGGTTTCATAAAACCGATATCCCTTGATTTCTATATCTGTCACGTTACGTAAAAATCTTTGGTATTGCTAAAATACATTTTAAAAATTTATAAGACTTTCAAACAGTTTTATTACCATAAAGTTATTTTAGAATAAAAACTAATTTAAAATTATGAAAAAATTATATTCTGTCCAACTGGAAAATATAACTAAAATTGCATCAAAAAACCATAACTCAGATGTTCATTACACTTTCATCTGAAGTTTTAACACACCTGGTTGTTTTACCAGAGCCATTTGGATAAAATGGGACTTGAAACTAAGCCCTCTCTGTAACACATAAAGGCTCTTAGCCACTGTCCTATTGTGCTGCCTATGAGTAGCAGCCAAAATTTTCAGCCAAGGCTACCTGACCTCCTAGTATTTATCTGACACTTTTTTGAAGGTGACTCACAACG
Organism: Arapaima gigas; assembly: GCA_900497675.1. NCBI lineage: Eukaryota > Metazoa > Chordata > Actinopteri > Osteoglossiformes > Osteoglossidae > Arapaima > Arapaima gigas. The sequence goes on from UFQX01001043.1 coordinate 159,732, forward strand.
GTAGATATACTGCACTAAACCCCTTACAGTTATTCATTTGTACAGCCTAGCAATGTAACACATTCATTCATACACACAAGCTAAGGGCAATTTAATGACCAATCCACCTGAAACACATGCCTTTGGACTGTGGGAGGAAACCCAGGTGAGACTTGGCAGAACGTTGCAAACTACACACAGACTGAGCACAACTCCAACCCATATCCAGATGCACACCCCAGGAACCATGAAGCACCAGCAATACCTACTGAGCCATAGCAGAAAGAGAAATATATTACAGTATTATCTTATTCTGAGAGAAATTGGAAAGGATGTGACCAGTCATAACGTTAATATTCTGGAATAGGTACTGCGAGCCTTACCCGTAGCCGGTATTTTATATGCATACAAAAAAAAACATTCGTGAAATTCCTCTGAATTCCTCATACAGGTTGCTTTTCTTTAGCAGCTACAATATTTCCTTTTACCCAAATGGTTTAACTGCTGATTTATACAAACATTTATACAACAAGAATAATTTCTAAGAATGTGACATTGAATTCTTTTTTCCTCAAGGATGCAACAACAGGATTTGTTCTTGTAAAAACATGCAGCTTTTTGGTCACAATTACTCATCCTTATCCCTTAGCCTTGCTGCCCATGTAACAGCTGAATGCAGAAGACAAATCCTGCTTAGATTAGACATGATTACTAAACATACCATGACCAAACCAACAAAAAAAGACGTATTTAGTCTTTTCAGGCTAAACATTCAAACAAATTCTTTCCAGAAGGTATAAGACAAGGCAGTCATGAGTTTGTTTTTGTTTGGTTTTAAACGGAACTCAAGGCCACTCAGTGAATAAGGATCTGATTTAATTAAATGTTGTTTTGCCTTCTTTTGTTAATGTAATTAATCAAATTTAATTAAATGTATCCCGCCGATGATGTGACTAGAATTATATTATTAACTCTACAGGTACTGGCGCAGGGACATACTGCCTTAGAGTAATAAGGAATCTTGTGGGCATATGCTGCCTTACAGTGACTCACAGGCGATCTTCAAGGTCCACATTGCATCACAGTAACTCCACAGACAATTCAAGGTAATTTCCGTGTTTGCGATGTGTGATCATGTACCCATTCAATTGTAAGACAGTTTTCCCTTGTCATTTGGAGGATCAGTTTGGAATCTTATGGCAAATTCTTTTCTTTTTCCTCCATATGTATTGTACCACACAAGTGAAACGTATGGCTCCTGTCGGTGATAATTCATGACAGCAATAGGCTTTTTGTATGTTGTTGTATTGTTGTTGAATCTTGTTAGGAATCAATAGCTTCCTCTCCAAAATTATCAGATGAAAATAACAAACATAAATTTGCTTTCTTTCTACAGAACTGTGGTCATCCTATAGCTATGTTTATTTTGTTAAACCCTAGTTTTTAGTGCACTGTCCTCGACCAAATAAGGTTTTTGCCCTAATTTTTCTTTTCTCTGTTAAGAGCCATGATGGCAGCAGGTTTTACCAAGTCATTAACATGAACCTGTTTCACTGGATTCCAGGCTGTGTGTAAAAGCTCTGGTTTCCTCTGGCCAGAATGGCTGTCAGGTGGAAGTGAGTGGAGTGGCGTGAACACGCACATACACAGTGATGAACAGGGATTTGCATATACAGTCTTACACACAGGTACTGAAGTGGATGAACATACTTTCGCACAGACACAGGTCCGCATACACTCATAGTGTCATATATGATTCATATATATTCACATGATATATATTCATATATAAAAAATCACATATCATTTCAGAAACTGTACACACAAACTGAACACAAATCTCCTGACGTGTTGTCTCGTGTGCAGAGATTGCACATGTACTCTTGCATGTAGATGCAGCTAAAGCCATACATGCAGACATACGTTCACACACTCCATCACACACTTACAGAATTGCAGAAATTTGCACATATTTCCTTTATTTGCTCTTTTTTGTTAGTCTATTGTTGAAATGTGGTGTTCAATAAAATATTTATGTATAAAATCTGTACAAGTTGGAAAGTCATCTGGCAAATTGTTGCACTTGTGCTTTATGGACTGAAGTCAAACCAGGCTTACTGCTACTATATTGGAATGGATTGTGTCAAAAGACTTATAGTGACATATTTATACACACACCCCCTCGTACTCATACAGTGAAGCCCAACACGTGACTGCACTCTCACACAGTCTCGCAGATGCATATTTACATTTGTATTCACATATCGCAGATGATTTCCTCCTCTAAAATATATATGCCTGTCTGTCAGTTTCACGGGGCTGTTGTAAGATATATTAAGGACTTTCTTAAGGAGAGGGGAATTTTGTTTTACCACACTGGGGCCAGTGCTGAACAAAAAGACATAAATACACCCACACACACACACACACACACACACACACACACACACACACACACACACACACTTACTTTTATATTGAGTCCCATAAACAGAGATATATTTGCTTTATGGAATGTAAGATCATTTTTTGTAGTGCGTGTGTGGGAACATTTTTTTTTGTGCAGGTTCCTCTTTAGAAAATACATACAGANTGAGTCCCATAAACAGAGATATATTTGCTTTATGGAATGTAAGATCATTTTTTGTAGTGCGTGTGTGGGAACATTTTTTTTTGTGCAGGTTCCTCTTTAGAAAATACATACAGAAGACGTGTGTAATTATATGATGCAGTATGGATTTGACAGAAAACCTCAGATTAGCTGGTTTTCTACTGGGCTTGTATTGTACCAGAGTCTTGCAGCGAATGTGAAATGCACTGAAGGCCACATTCAGAATGAATTTGTCCGCCTTTTGTATAACATCTGAAATAGGAGGTGAATTATGACGGAGATACTGGTTGCAGATTCAGTGATGGATGACGTTTGACCACATATTCTGTGGGAGGGAATGACTGACAACCTTGTGCATCAGTGTGATCAGACATGTTCGGTCAGCCTGAAAAGACTCGCTGAAAAAACTAAATTAACCATATTAGAGAAATACAAGCACATTGCCGGGACCAATTCAGTGCTGTTAATAATTTGCAGTGTACAGTTTAAGAATAGCTGACAGTCAAAAACAAAATGACAGAACTATACAGAGACTTTTGTGTAAGTAACTGAAATTTATTTCTAAAAGCTATTAAAAGTAGCTATTAAAAGCTATTAAAAAAGGAAGTATTTAGTGTGCACCAGCTAACCTGATACTCAGTTCTTTTTTCTTAGATTTTTTAAAACTTGTCCCTGCTCCAGTTGACTATTTCCCTTTTCCTTTTGTCTCACTGAAAGGCAGTGCACAATACCCTAGTAGGCTGCCATAAATTTTTGGTTTGTTTTCATTGGAGAGCAGGACTTAACCTGACCCTGACAGGTTTCTGTTAGAGGGGTGATTGGTGGCAGGAAGAGGCATTGGAGTGTGTGCTGGACTGTGTGACCCGGAGTGTGTGCTGAAGTGTGTGGGGGGAGTGTGACCTGGTCTTCATCAGTGCACCACTTCAAAGCTGCACTTACACTATTAAATAACATATTTTCTTCGGGAATTGACAAAGACACATGTGACGTTAATGTAAGAAAATACGTGTACAGTGAAATACACTGGATTAATTTGATTCTTGCAGCAGTTGTCATGGGGGATTTTGTAAAGGGACCTATATAAAGTCCTTTTTTAACCCTGAAAAGTAAGCGTCAAAGCAGTTAAATGCAGTTTAATAATTACTTTACACCTACAGTTGATATGAAAAAAGAATGATATATACACTTGGTCCTTATATGAAAAACAATGAAACAGACTAGTTATTTTTATTATTGTTGTTGTTGTGCCATTCTGAAGGCGTGGAGAACTTTAATGTAGCTGCACTTGGCCCAGGTAAGAGGCGCGATCTCTAGATGTTATCACGTGTTGAAAGGACGACCCGTTTGTCTCGCGCTCATTGTACCTGCGCCGTGCGGTAAGTCTTTTTAATGGCTACCTGCTCCCGTCCGAGACGATTTATTGCGGATTTACTGTAGAGTTCGCAAGTGAACCATTTAGTCTGGATGAGATAAAAATCCTCGACGGAATTCCAGCCTCACAAAGCAGCTGTGTTAAGTGTAAAGAGCAAATCCCAGCCCGTGTAAGATTAAACTGTATTGCCCTATTAATTATGACATATACAAATCTAGAGTGAATGTTAAATAAACGCAAAATGTGCGCTAAAGTTTGTATATTTAATTGCATTGTTTCTTGTTTTATTTTAAAGTAACAGTAGCAGGGCTATGTATGTATTTTAAAAATAATGCACGTTGCTTTTGTTTGCGTTCTTAACTCACTAGTTCTATCTGGTAGTTAAAAGTTACCCGTTAAACTTCACCGAAACAGTCCTGATGCATCGTCTGAACTCATGGATCACATCTTTGAAAGTTTTTACATTAGATTTATTTAAAAAGGAACAATAGAATAATGAACGAAGAATAGTTGTACAATAGTAATTAACAAACGCACATTTTAACACTAAACAGTGAACGATTGCATGATTTATACATTTTTACTCATGCTTTTACCCGCAAACAATAATAAGCGTTACTGGGAACGTCTGAGCGGTGGTGCGCGATCTGCGATTGTGATGTCAATAAAAACGATTTTTAAATGATTGTGTATTCAGAAGGAAGGTTCAGTGTTAACATATTAGAAATGTCATAATGTAAGTAGGATTCTTTGAATATCACGCCGTAAGAGCTCTGTAATTTAAAAGCATCTAGTTAACGGAAATATGTATAGATTTTAATATTTCCAGCCTGGTGGGTTAAAGAACAGATTTTAAATATTCCCAGTGTGGCCGCTAAGAATTTATTCTGTTAAAGGGCCATTGATTAAAGGAGAAACACGCAGTACGATATAACGATGAAAAGGTATACTTTTCTTTTTTTGTATAAAAAAGCAAACTAAAGTGTCCGTTGACAACATCCAGTTTATTGTGTCATATAAACGAGCTAATCGGTGTCCAGCAGTGAGGATAACAGTTAAACAACTGGCGGGAAGGACCAGTAAGGACAATTTATTCATATAAAACCAGGGATCTGGGAAAACAGTGGAAATGTTAATTCTCGGGTTTCAAAACAGATCCGATTAACGCTATTTTTTTATGATTTCTTTGCGATATAAATAAATTTTGTGCGCGTGCACGTACAGACGATATGGGTCGAGGTGTCGCGTCCTCTACGGGGTACTGTGTTTACTGGGCTCCGCGTCGCTCTGCTCGTCGGTGAAACACACGTCCACGTCACTGTCATTGTCACTCTTCTGCTCCTGCTCGTGGAAAATGTCCTCCGATTTGTCGTCCGCTTTTCTGCTCATCTGCCCGGGGTGTCTTGACTTGACGTGTCTCTCCAGGTCCCTCCGGCGCACCAGCACCTTGCCGCAGAACTCGCACCTGTACGGCGTGTTGCCCTCCGCGTGCAGTCGGATGTGCTTGTTCAGGTTGCTGGGGTCCCCGAATGGCCTGAAACACACCTTGCACTTGAGCGGCTTGTAGCCCGTATGAGTTCTCATGTGGATCTTGAGGCCGTATTTGCGCGAGTAAAGTTTTCCACAGTACAAGCACAGGTGGCCCTTCTTGGGCTTCCCGGAACCGGCGCCGGAGGTAGACATGGGCTCGAGTCTGGCGCGGCTCTTCTCCACCGAGATCTCGGAGAGCTGCTGCGTGTGCATGGCGATCTCGCGGTCGATGTTGGTGATGGAGCCCAGCTCGGGGTTGAGGGTCGGGCTGCCGAAGTACGGCACGGACTCGGGGTACTTGAGCAGGTTGCCGAAGGTGAACTTGAGTGGGTAGTACGGCGGGCTGTAGAGCAGCTCCCCGTTGTAGACCGTGAACGGCATTAAAGGGAGGTTGCAGTCCGCGCCGTACGGCTTCACGCCGTCGAACTGGGGCAGCGAAAAGCGCTCCAGGTGGAAGCCGGAGGGGATCTGTGGGTAGCGCGAGGGCGAGAGCGCCGGGTGCGCGCGACTGTCCATGTGCTTGAAGGCGGATGACTCCTCGAAGTGAGGTAGCAACGGAAAGCCCCGGATGGCGTTGGTGCAGGGCATCACAGGTGAGGTGGGATCGATGGGTTGGACACACTTGGAAGGGTTGCCACCTACCAGGGGTTCACTGATCGAGCGCGTGGGTTTGATGCTCCCTAGGAGCTTGCCGAAGGCCAGACCGGGCTTCACATTGGGCTCTTCTCGGGACACCTCCGCTGCGCTCATCTTTGACAGCCCGGCGGGTTTGAACGCAGATCGCACGCCGGGGTGGAAGCCCACAGTCAAGGCGGAGGATGGCCCTCGTAGTCCAAAAAGATGCCCGTGGTTCCTCGAGGACGTCACACTCATGTCCAGCGCCCGGTCCTGCTCCTCCAAGTTTTGCTTCTTCGGTGTCCCGGCCTTGTTGAGGAATGGGGAGGAAGACGCGGTCCGTTTGAGGACCTCCGAGCTGGAGGTGCCGTGACTGTTCCTTGGAGAAGCCGATGTGTTGGGAAGGTCCCCAGACTTTGGAGACCTGGAGAAATTCTCCGAGGTCCTGCCTTGATCGTTGGCCAGGAAGCTTCGTCCGCCGCTCACGGCGCAGTGGAAATGCACGTGCGCCTTCAGGGTGTTGGGGTATTTGAATATCCTCCAGCAGTACCAGCAGATATAACGTTCCTCGCCTGTAAATGCATAAAAAGAGACAAGACAAACTATTATGCATACGGAGTTTTTCCATTTTATGCACTACTGCAGGTTTCCAATTGTATTGAAAGTCAATCTCCATTGTATCCTTCTCTCCATTTTAGCAGTTATTTTTCATTTAGATCACACTTTTGCCCAAAGTGGCTTAACATGTTAGGCAATGATTTACCCATTTAGTCAGCAGGGTTCTTTACGGTATCAGTTCGGGGTAAGTGCAGTACCTATCCTGATCAGCGACACTGCCGCAGGAGTGATATCTGAACCCAGAAAATTCGTATTGCAAGGGAAACGATTCTATTTAGGTACACTACCTGCCCCCTCCCCAGTACTCAGTCGAATCCCATTTAGACGCAATGATTTTATAATCCCTTTATGGTCGTTGTTTATGATGACCCTAATAGAGCAAATGCCGGGCCAGTCTGTGCTCAATGGGGATGTGCTGCGCGTTTTCCCGTGGAACTGATAGCAGCTGTTGCTTGAAATCGGACGAGCGGAGAGACAAAGCGGCCGCCCATCTGTTGGCCTCAAGAATAGGGCGCGTATGTCGAGGAGCGCTGCTCGCGCAGGCCGGAGGGAGCGCGCGCGGCGCGTCCTGGCCAATCAACCCAGCGCACATCCACATAAAAGTTAGTATTCATTACACAACAATACTTTATGTAGCCTACTAATTTACCGTATAGCACCTATCTGAATTTATTTGCTTTTGAATGGATGAATATTAAGGAGGTGACATTTTAACCCCCTTTCCTCTTGAATTATTTTTAGCCGGTTCTGTAATTATAAGGATAAAGATTTACAGCATTTATGAACTTTTATCTTCGGGTTTTTTTATTATAGTGTTATATTTTTAAAAATTGAATGAACAGTAAATATTTTTAGTGTTAAAACATTTTCCGGTTTGCCCTTCCAATAACAGGTAATCGCTATAATTAATGCTATTTGTAAATAATTTATTTTTAATGGGGGAAATTGTTAAATTATGGAGTAAGACTATTTTTATTAAATAATTCCAAAATCTAAAAGGGAGAACTCTTAAAAATACATTAAGGCTACCTGTCTGAGGAGGATCGTTAATTCTCTTTGCTTTATGCTCATAATCCTAGAGGACTATAAAGAGATGAAAGGTTATGAGAGGATGCTGGGTTTGTTGATGATACGCGTGTATCGTTTTTCCTGTCTTGGAAATACTTGTTAAAAAGATTCTGCGCACCATGAAGTATTCTTAATCTAGTGTTTTTCAAGTGACGAAAACTGTAATTTATTATTAACATTTATCAGAGGTCCGTTACTTTTTTGTACCTTGTGATAGAGTCACTTAGAAATTTTAGAATTAACTGACACAAAATCATAATTTTAGGCATGGTTTTCAGTCCATCCACAGCCCACCCAAGGTAAAATTATTATTATTATTATTATTATTACAATTCGCGTTACTGAGATACATCTCTATGTTAGAACTGTTTCTGGATATTATGCAATTTAACAGTTTAATATTTTTCTCCTATTTATCAAAACGATTTCCTAAAAGCGTGTATTCATTGCTGTATGTATTGAAATGGGGCGAAGATATTCGTTGAAAATTCTCGATTTCAAATTAAAATAGAAATGTTAAATATTCCCGTCCAATATTTTAAATCGACATAACAAATGCGACGTGACGAATAAGTTTGTTGAGTCGGATGAGGCTACAGAAAAGCGCAGATCTCCTGCACAAAACCGAGGACAAACTTGATTTAAACCCTTAACGTGCAACACACCTATTCGGAAACATTCCTATTAAGATGTTACACAACAAAACACTGCGGGGTACAACTAATAATGTCGATGTGATTTTTCTAACAGCTCTTGGTGAAGCGCTTGATTTCGATAGAATGTTTAACAAATAAATGCTTTTTAACTAATACATCTGACAAATTATTTAACTTTTAATCATTATGGAAAAAGAAGCAAACCCATTTGCCCTGAACAGCTTTGGATAGCTTTCATCGCACAAGTCAACACAGGACAAAGGTTCAAAAGCCCGAAAACTTTAGTTAAGGATGAAAAGGAAACGCCAGTACCTTTCTCGTCGTGCGTTGGCGTGGCCGTGGTGGGCATGTCGAACCACTGGGCCAAGCTGCTGGAGTACCAAACGCTCAGCTCCTCTCCCTGCTGCACGTCTCTCAGAACCCGATAAAAAATCTGCAACGAAATGATGGCTTTACTGCAGACCACGTGCGCGTTTTTTGACCAACATGTCATCACGGGTGACAGCAGAATGAGAGTTTACCTGTCCCCCAGGTGAGTCCGACACGGCCTCCAGGTTCTGCTCCTGGGAGTTTCGGGCAGCGCGGATTAACCCGATCCAGTCGGGGACTGAACATCCTGATTCGTCCACGAACTCCCCTCTCAGTAAACGAATCTGTACATTAAAAATATCAAATCTCTCTCAAAACTCTGCATCTCAAAATGTATGTACAAGATACAAATGAAACTTTTATATATAAAATTCAGTTCAATAAACCAAGCAAAACTGAATCAAACGAATTAATTCCTGTGAAACGGAATTCCTAAAACAAATGTGCAAAAGTAAAGATTATTCAATAAATTCGTTTCGCATTACTTGACAATTGTTGTAACTTGTATTGGTTCTTTTTCAAAAGAAACAGAAAATACGCGACTATGAAAAAAACTGGCATCAAAATTGTCATTATTTATTTGCGCTCATTTAATTAGAGCGCCTATTAAAGGGTCCA